>AWOL01S0049477.1:0-10422 GCA_000715115.1 Nicotiana otophora | reverse complement strand
CTTGCAGATGCAGGCCCGCATAAGCGGGCACTATTCTGCAGATGCAATTTTACTAAAGCAATTTTGCACTTCTTCAACTCATTTTTGCTCAGTTCCACTTCAATTGAATTCAATCCTCTTCATAACTACTTTCACCTGAAAATCTAGCAATACACACAATAAATAACCTCATATTATAATTAAAGGATTTAAAAACTAAAGAAAAATGACTCAAATTATCACGGCCCAATTCCATTTTAGGCCGTGATGGCGCCCAGCACCATTGCTAGGCAAGCCAACAGTGAACAATCTAGTGATTTTCCCATTTTAATAAGTTATCACCAAGAAAATAACTTGCCTTAATTTACTAGGTTTAGTAAGAAACAAATTTAAATTAATAAAATGAAAGCAGCTGAATGTATTTATGGCCATATGAATAAAACCAAAATCACAAATCTACTAGTGTGTGCCAAGATCTAGTGTCACAAGTGTGTGGGCTACTAGTAGAATATACAAAAGTTCTATACTCTACTGTCTGAAATAGAATAGACAGAAAATAAATCAAAAGAGAGACACTGGCTGCTGCTGAACGGCTCGGAAGGGAAGCTTACCATGTGGTCTCGGACCAGAAGTCAAGCGTGCGCGCCAGATTGATAACCAGATGCACCTGCCTCAGATCCTGCACATCAAGTGCAAAAGTGTAGCATGAGTACATAAACAACATGTACCAAATAAGTATCTAGCCTAACTTCGAAGAAGTAGTGACGAGGGGTCGACTTCGACACTTACTATGGGCCAAAAATATAATAGTATGAAGTTCTAATTAAACATGATATATAAAATGATAATAGAACTCAGAGCAGGAAATATAAGTAAACAATCCTTCCATTTCAAGTAAGAACCAAGTCATTTCTCTCGTCTAATCCTTTCACCTTTCAAGTCCATGGAATAATATTAAATATAAAGGGGTTCCAATATCTTTACGCACGAATTATGCCAAGGATGTACGGCCCGATCCAAATATACATATAAATATATTGTGCACCGCCGAGGGTCGAACGACCTGAACCATAAATACATCAATTAACCCGTCGAGGCGAACAACCCGCTCCCGTGAGATTAATGGAAATTTACCCCGCTCGCGGAATATACTTGCGAAGCTGTTGAATATAGATTTTTCTCAAGCTATCATAATATTTCTCAATTCTTTTTTCAAAATAAGAAATTGAGCTATGAACCTTTAAAATATTGAAATCCCCAACCTCCGCTTTAATCCAAACAATTAGTAAGCATAAATAAGCAACGGTATCAACCAAAACATGGTGTAAGCCTAAATCTACCCGGACATAAGCATGAATAGTAGCTACGCATGGAGTCTCGTCACTTCGTACGTATGTATCCCCCACAAATAGAAGTACATAATGATTAAGTTCACCTATGGGGTTAATTCCCTCTTACAAGGTTATAAAAGAGACTTACCTCGTTTCAAGGCCTACTTCCCGGTCCAAGAATGTGCTCACCCTCAATTCAGTGCCGAATCAACCCAAAACTAATCAAATAGTATATAAACTAATCAATACATGCTCAAAAGTTTGTATTCTAACTACTAAAGCTATTACCCAACCCCAATTGAAAATTCCCAAAATTCACTCACAGGCCCACGTGCCCGGATTCCAGAAAAGTTCAAAGAAAATTGTTACCCATAACCTCATGAACTCAAATATATGATTTTTACTAAATTCCATAACAAATTCCGTGGTTAAATCTCATTTTTGTCAACAACCTAGGTTTTCACCTAAACCCATGATTTTCACTAATTTACATGTTATAATCTACCCATGAATTATGTATTAAACTCGCATTATGTGGAAATTACTTACCTCAAAGTGCTGGGTGAAATCCCCTCTCTAAGAGCTCCAAGAATCGCCCAACAATGAAAGAAAATGAGCCAAAATAGCCTAAGTCCCGTTTTTAAAAGATGATTCTGCCTAGGGGTCCTTATACGCGATCACGGCCAAGCTCTCGCGATCGCGATGGCTAAACTGAAGAGCCCAGGAAAAGGCTCTACGCGAACGTGAGAGGACCTATGTGAACGTAATACACTAGGCTGCCTACTCCTCACGAATGCGGGGCCCAACACATGAACACGTAAGGCAACTAGGTTGCCCAGGCCTAGGCTTTTATGTGAACGCGGCCTGCTCAATGCGAATGTGGCCTGCTCAATGCGAATGCGAAGGCCAAAGGGCCCAGGCCTCCGCGAACGCATCCCTGCGTATGAGAACGCGAAGGGCAAAAACCTACAGTCCCCAAATCCTTCACCGCGAACACGAGGATCTGTCCGCATTCGCGAAGAAGGAAACCAGAACAAAATATCTGGTGTTTTCAACTTAACTCCAGGCGGTCCGAAACACACCCGAGCCCCTCGGGACCCCGTCCAACTACACCAACAAGTCTATAAACATAATACGGACTTACTCAAACTCTCGAAAGGCATAAAACAACAACAAAATTAAGAATCACACCCAAAATCGAATTAAATCAAAATATGAATTCCAAGTTTCCAAATTGCTCCGAGCGCGCCGAATCATACTTAGACTACTCGAAATGACACCAAATTTTGCGTACAAGTCTTAAATAATATTATGGAACTATTCCCGGTCTCGGAATCCCATTTGGACCTCGATATTACAAAAACTTACTCCTAACTAAATTTAAAGAACTTCAAAACGTTCCAAGAACAAACTTTCACTATTAAGCGCTGAAACGCTCCCGGGTCATCCAAAATCCGATCTGAACATACGCCCAAATTCGAAATTATCATACGAACCTATTGGAACCGTCAAATCTCGATTCTTAGGTGGTTTACTCAAAACAGTGACCGAAGTCAAAATTAGCCTCTTTAGCCAACCTTAAGGAACCAAGTGTTCTGATTTCAACCCGAACTCTTCCAAATCCCGAACGAACCATCCCCGCACGTCATAAAACAATAAAAGCACGTAGGAGAAGTCTTATTTAGGGAAACAGGATTCTAGAAAGCAAAACAACCGGTCGAGTCGTTACATTCTGCACCTCTTAAACAAATGTTCGTCCTCGAACGAGTTCAGAATCATATCTGGAATGCTAAATAAGTGTGGATATCTGCTCCGCATGTCTTCCTCGGACTTCCAAGTTGCCTCCTCGACTGGTTGGTCCCTCCACTGGACTTTAATCGAAGAAATCTTCTTGGACCTTAATTGGCAGACCTGCCTATCCACAATGGCAACTGGCTCCTCCTCATAACCCAGGCTCTCATCTAACTGAATCGTGCTGAAGTATAACACATGTGACAAGTCGGCATGATACCTCCGGAGCATAGACACATGGAAAACTAGATGAACTTCCGATAGACTAGGAGGCAAAGCAAGCTCATAAATAACCTCTCAAACTCGTCTCAACACCTCAAATGGGCCTATAAACCTTGGGCTCAACTTGCCCTTCTTCCTGAATCTCATAATCCTCTTCATCGGCGAGATTTTCAAGAGAAACTTCTCGCCCACCATAAATGATAAATCATACGCCTTCTGATCCGCATAACTCTTCTGTCTGGACTGTGCTGTGCGAAGTCGCTCCTGAATCAATTTTACCTTTTCCAAGGCGTCCTTCACCAAATCAGTACCATATAACTTAGCCTCGTTGGGCTCAAACCACCCGATGGGAGAATGATATCGCCGGCCATATAAAGCATCAAATAGAGCCATCTCGATGCTGGACTGATAACTGTTGTTGTAAGCAAACTCGGCCAAAGGCAAGAACCGATCCCACTGTCCCCCAAAGTCAATCACACATGCCCTGAGCATGTCCTCCAAGATCTGAACTGTCCGCTCCAACTGCCCATCGGTCTATAGATGAAATATTGTGCTGAACTCTACACGAGTCCCCAACTCACTCTGTACTACTCTCCAGAAATGCGAAGTAAACTGAGGACCTCTGTCTGATATGATGGAAACAGGCACATCATGCAGCCTAACTATCTCCTGGATATAAATCTGGGCCAATCTCTCTGAAGTATACATAGTCATCACAGGAATGAAATATGCCGACTTGGCCAATCGGTCTACAATGACCCAAACTGCATCAAACTTCCGCAAGGTCCGTGACAACCCAATTACGAAGTCCATAGTAATGCGCTCCCACTTCCACTCAAGTATACTTATCTGCTGGAGTAGGCCTCCTAGCCTCTGGTGCTCACACTTAACCTGCTGGCAATTTAGGCATCTGGCTACGTACTCAACTATGTCTTTCTTTATCCACCGCCACCAATAATGTTGCCTCAGGTTGCGGTACATCTTCGTAGCACCTGGATAAATGGAATATCGAGAATTGTGCGACTCCTCTAGAATCCTCTCCCTCAAGCCATCAATATTTGGAACACATAGATGACCCTGAAGTCGCAGGACACCATCCTTGACGATAGAAACCTCCTTGGCACTACCCTGCAGTACCGTCTCTCTAAGAACCATCAAGTGCGGATCATCAAACTGTCGAGCCTTGATCTGCTCCAATAGTGAAGACTAGGAAATGACGCATGCAAGAAATCGGCTGGGCTCTGAAATATCCACCTCACAAGTTTGGTAGCCAAAGACTGGATGTCCAAGGCTAGTGGTCTCTCCTCCGCTGAAATGAATGCCAAGCTACCCATACTCTCTGCCTTCCTGCTCAAGGCATCTGCGACCATATTTACCTTGCTCGGATGATAAAGAATGGTGATGTCATAGTCCTTCAGTAACTCAAGCCACGTACATTGTCTCAAATTGAGATCCCTTTGCTTGAACAAATGCTGCAAGCTGCGATGATCAGTGTAAACCTCATAGGACACCCCATAAAGATAATGCCTCCAGATCTGAAGAGCATGAACAATCGTGGCTAACTCCAAATAGTGCACATGATAATTCTTCTCATGGGGCTTCAGCTGACGTGAAGCATATGCAATAACTCACTCCTCCTGCATCAATACACAACCCAAGCCAACTCGTGAAGCGTCGCAATACACAGTATAGATCCTCGAACCGGAAGGCAACACTAGGACTGGTGCTGTAGTCAATGCTGTCTTGAGCTTCTGGAAGCTCGTCTCACAATCATCGGACCAACAAAACTGAGCACCCTTCTGGTTCAATCTAGTCAAAGGTGCTGCAATAGATGAGAAGCCCTCCACGAACCGGCGATAATAACTTGCTAACCCCAAGAAGCTCCTAATCTCAGTCGCCGAAGTAGGACGAGGCCAACTATGAACTGCCTCAATCTTCTTGGGATCCACCTTAATGCCCTCGCCTGATACAACATGCCCTAAGACTGCCACATAATCTAACTAAAACTCACACTTGGAGAATATAGCATATAGTTTTTGTTCCCGCAAGGTCTGAAGCACCACTCTCAAGTGTTGCTCGTGCTCCTCCATGCTACGTGAGTAAATCAAAATGTCATCAATGAAGAAAATGACAAACGCATCAATATAAGGCCTGAACACCCTGTTCATCAAGTGTATAAATGCCAATGGGGCGTTAGTCAAGCTGAAGGACATCACCAGAAACTCATAATGGCCATATCTAGTACGGAAAGCAGTCTTCGGAACATCCGAGTCCCGAATCTTTAACTGATGGTACCCCGACCTCAAGTCGATCTTAGAGAACACCCTAGCACTCTGCAACTGGTCAAACAAATCATCAATACGCGACAGCAGGTACTTGTTCTTGATGGTAACTTTGTTCAACTGGCGGTAATCAATACACATTCGCATAATCCCATCTTTCTTCTTCACAAATAGTACCAGGGCACCCCAAGGTGATACACTTGGCCTGATGAACCCCTTTGCTAGCAATTCTTTCAACTCTTTCGGAGCTATACAGTTTGGTGAGATAGATATAGGCTGGGTACCTGGAGCCAAGTCAATACAGAAGTCGATATTATGATCTGGTGGCATGCCTGGAAGATCAGAAGGAAACACATCGAAGAACTCCCGGACTACTGGTACTGAATCAATCGCCGGAGACTCTGCAGAAGTATCCTGAACATAGGCTAGATAAACCAAACAACCCTTCTCGACCATGTGTTAAGCCTTCATAAAAGAGATAACCTGACTAGATGTACTGATAGACAAACCCTTCCACTCCAATCTAGGCAACTCTAGCATCGCTAAGGTAACAGTCTTGGCATGGCAATCAAGGATGGCGTGATATGGGATAGCCAGTCCATGCCTAGGATGACCTCAAAGTCGGTCATATCAAGCAACAAAAGATCCGCTCTGGTCTCGTATCCACAGAATGTTGACCGATAGATCTGATCCGCAACAACAGAATCGCCCACAGGAGTGGACACATAAATAGGAGTACCCAAGAACTCCCGAGGAATATCCAGAAAATGTCCAAATAGAGATGAAACATATGAATAGATAGACCATGGATTAAATAGTACTGAAGCTCCCCTACCACAGATATAATTAATACCTGTGATCACAGCATCTAAGGCCACTGCATCTCGTCTGGCCGAAAAGCATAGAATCTGGCTGGAGCGCCACCTGGCTGGCCCCCGCCTGCCTGACCTCCACCTCTGGGAAGGCCCCTACCCACCTGTCCTCCGCTTCTGGGCGTCCGGACGACTGGTACGACTACTGGTGCTGAAAGCATGGATTGCTGACTCTGCTGCACTGCCTTGCCCTGTAGTCTGGGGCAATGTCTCTTCATGTGACTAGGATCCCCGCACTCATAACAACCTCTCAAAGTGGTGGACTGCTGCCCTGAAGTCTGACCCTAATGGCCCGAATACCCACCGAGAGATCCCTGAAGAGCGGGTGAGCGGTATGAACTCTCTCACATGGGACTGAAATAGGCACTGGAAGAACCCTGATGACCAGAGTACCCACTGGAAGAACCCTGAATAGCTGGCGGGAGGTAAGGACTCTCTGGCATAACACTGAAGTAGGGTCACGCTAAAATACCCCAAGGAGGTGGTGGTAAAATGACCTCTGCCCCCAGCTGGGGCACCTCTGAACTCTCCAAAAAATGGGACCTCTTATCCCGCTGCATCTTCTCTCTATCTCTCTGACGGTAACCCTCAATCCTCCGGGCAATCTCCACTACCAACTGATAAGAAGTCCCCATCTCAACCTACTGAGCCATACTAGCCTGAAGACTAGAGTGCAACCCCGCAACAAACCTACGCACTCGCTCCGCCTCAGTGGGAAGTATCATAAGTGCATGGCGATACAACTTAGAGAATCTCGCCTCATAATCGGTCACTGACATCTGACCCTGCTGGAGCTGCTCAAACTAAAGCTGCAACTCTTCCTTTTGAGAGGGTGGAATATACCTGTCCAAGAATAGGCGTGTAAACTGGTCCCAAGTCATGGGAGGAGAACCTACTGGTCTGCCAAGGAGATAAGACTTCCACCACCTACGTGCTCTGCCCTCTAACTGAAAGGTAGTGAAATCCACCCCGTGAGACTCCAATATGCTCATGTTGTGCAGTCTGTCCCTGCACCTATCAATGAAGTCCTGATGATCCTCATGTTGCTCACCCCCAAAGATCGGAGGGTGAAGCCTGGTCTATCTATCCAGTAGCTTCTGCGGCTCATCGGTCACAGCTGGTCTGGGCTCAGGTACAGCTGCTGCAATTGGTTGGGCTCCACCCACGGGTAGTGTGCCCAGGGTCTGATATACTGTAGCTGCATGCCCAGGAGCCTGAGTAGTAGGGGCTTGTGCTCCCCCTCCTGCCTGAGATGTGGCTGGGTATGCTGGAAATAAACCAGCTTGGATCATAGAATCCATGAACCGCAGCATACGACCCATGACCTCCTGAAAACCCGGTGCTGACATGAAATTAACCGGGGCTGGCTCTGCTACGGGCACCTCGTCATGCTTCTCATCAATGAGATCCTCCACTGGATCGGTTAGTGGTACAACTGGGGTAACTCTGAGACGTCCTCGTCCCCTACCTCGGGACGGTGCCCTCCCCTGGCCTCTGCCTCGGCCTCTAGCAATAGGGGGAGCAGCTTCTCCCGGGTCCAGAACATTTGTCGCGCGCGTTCTCACCATCTGTGAGAGAGTAAGAGAAGAAACTTAGTACACCATCAACTGCACGATAGGAGATAAATAAAGAGTAGTTTCCTAACACCATATAGCCTCTCGAAGATAAGTACGGAAGTCTCCTGATCTCAATCCACTGTGTTCACACAGGCAACTCAGGTAATATCTTTCTCTCTTTCTCCTCTACTTCTATTTTCTTCTTCTCTCATTTTCTTCTAACACTTCTCCATGGCCGAATTCCCATAGTTTTTTTTCGTTCTTTAATCAATGTTAGTTCTAGGGGTGAGAAATATTAGTTGAGTGTAGTTACGAGTTATTTCTGCTTTGTGCTGAACGATAAAAATTGGGAAAGTCTAAGTACCCAATTAGTTTAAAGAAGCATAGCATTCTCTTTGCTCGTTAAGTGTTTGATAATTTGTCCGAGAAAATTTTAGATGTTAAGTACCTTAAAAGCAGGTTTAATCAAGTCGTATAATCATCTAGTGTACAAGTTTAGAATTTTTGAGTATAAATTTTGAGCCAAAAAAATAATTTGAACTGAAAAGAGTTGAAAGTTTTTGAGCCCTTGAAAATTGGGTGAACATCACTTCTGTGAAGAAAATGCCGCAGATGCGGACTCGCACCTACGTTGACTATTTTGCAGGTGCAAACTTTGGCTGAAATTTGGAAAATCCAAGAAGCGGGAATTTACCATAGATGTGGAACCACACTTGTGATGAAATTACGTAAGTGCGATTTTTGTTCATAAGTGAAAATTTGCAGAAGCGAAACCGCACCTGCGATGCTGTTTCCGCAGGTGCGATAACTGGGCAGATTTTCAGCAGGGCAGTAGCTTTGCAAATATGGCTTGCTGGGGCCGTTTGGCTTGATTCTTTTGCCTAATTGAATTATTTTGAATGGATTGACTTGATTCTAATGCCCGAATAACTTGGTTTTGATTTTTTAGGTACTTTGAGCTTCAAAAATGGACCCAAACATGAAAATACGGCAATTGATCATGAAATTGAGGAAGAGGCTGTGGAGGAACAATTTGACACTGACCGCTTCATGTCTGCTAATTATCACCATCGATACTATGACAACTTTCTTACAAAGAAGGTTCTACTTGAAAAGGGGATCTCCGGGAATAGATTGGCCGAGCTACTTCCAAATTTCTTTATCCGTCTATAGACTACCGGTTGGAGTTGTTTCATGCCTACTCCATGTGATGACAATGAGGAATGGGCTTATGAGTTTTATGCAAACCTGAAGCGTACAAACTACAACGATCCATAACTCACCATAAGGGGCAAAATAGTGAGATTTGAACCTGAGCAGATCAATGATATTTATGAGCTTCCGAATCGTCCACTTGAGCCGGTGCGAGAAAAAGATTATTGCTCAAATGAAGAGTGGCTAGATTCTAACCTTTATCCCTCAGATAGGCGAGCGATGTAGGCCAACAAGAGAAAGGGTTTAAAATCCATTGGCTTCACAGTTGAGGCCATGATATGGCATTGACTTCACCGTTGAGGCTATGATATGGCTCTACATCATCTGTAACAGAGTCCTCCGTTGTGGCAATGTCTCTGATGTTTCATATGGCAGGGCCCTGATTATCGCATACATACTTAACGACATTCATGTGAATGCCTGTTATTATATAATCCTGGAGATTAAATAGTACTTGCTACAAGACAATGCGGGCTTGATGTTCCCTTTATTGATTAGAGAGTTGTGCCGGCAGGCAGATATTGATGTACGCAGCACCGATCGTTGGTTACCGGCTGACAAACCCTTTCATACGTTGAGAGTGACCGGTGAGGGTAGTGCAGTGAAAAGTAAGAAGAAGAAGATCACCACAGTTGCCGGACCATAGTCCTCATAGACGACACTGCTCGAGGGACCATTTGGGATGCTGAACTCCCAGCTTGTCTCCATATGTGACTTAGTGTCACGGCTCCCGACTGGACCCTCGCACTCCCAGTCTATGCCTGAGTACTGTACTAAAGAAGAGATGCAGACATACCTAGAGGCCCAGAAAAACAGGCAAAGTCTCATGAAAAGTTAGCAGGTTTTGTTAAGAGGCTCGAGGAAGCATATGGCCAAGGCTCATGTTGATCTCCAGGCAAAATTCCAGTAGGAGAGAGAGAAATACAAGAAGAAGGGCACATTCATGGTAAAGATATGGAGAGGCATCAAGGCCATCTTCAAATGGGGGCAGCCGAACAAGAAGATGCCGGTCGAGGACAAAGATGATAGTGAAGAGTATTCCTTCTTGTAGAATGATGTTGATGTTGATATTGATGATACAATTGATGATGAGGCCAAGAGCTCTACACAGCAGTGATAAGCCTTTTCCCGCAGTCTGCTAGTCTGATGCAGACCTCAGGGAGACCCTCAAACT
>AWOL01S0049471.1:0-11859 GCA_000715115.1 Nicotiana otophora | reverse complement strand
AAATTTTTAGGCGATCGGGGTCCGGGGGTCCCGGGACCACTTGGAAGGCGTGGGCTATAGCACACGAAAATATGGAAATCGAGCGGAATTCTAGTTTTTTGGCCGTAAAATGCAAAACATGAGGAACGGTCATAGCGGGGCGGTGACTATGGTTCCTTAGGTCGTATTTGATGGCGTCGAAAAGTTTTAGGCGATCTGGTTCCGGGCGGCTCTATCCACTGGGGAGGCGTGGGCTATTGCACACGAAAATATGGGAATCACGTGATATTCTAGTTTTTTGGCTTAAAACGCAACCCTATCTCCTAAAATTTTTCTAGGCCATCAAATACGACCTAAGGAACCATAGTCACCACCCCACCATGGTCGTTCCTCATTTGTTGCTGTTTTTAGCACAAAAACTAGAATTTCGCTTGATTCTCATATTTTTGTGCGCTATAGCCCATGCCTTCCAAGTTTGTAATGCCCCCCGGAACCGGAGCACCTAAAATTTTTTCCGCGCCATCAAATACGACCCAAGGAACCATAGTCACCGCCCCGCCATGCCATTTCTTCCTTTTTTGGATTTTACGGCAGAAAAACTAGAATTTCGCCCGATTCCCATATTTTCATGTGCTATAGCCCACGCCTTCCAAGTGGTCCCGGGATCCTCGGACCGTGATCGCCTAAAATTTTTCCGGGCCATCGAATACGACCTAAGGAACCATAGTCTCCACTCCGCCATGATCGTTCCTCATTTTTTGCGTTTTGTTAGCAAATAAACTAGTATTTCGCCTGATTCCTATATTTTCGTGTGCTATAGCCCACGCCTTCCCAATGGATAGGGCCCCTCGCAGCCGAATCACCTAAAATTTTTCCAGGCCATCCAATACGACCTAAGGAACCATTTTCACCTCCCTTCCATGACCTTTCCTCATTTTTTGCATTTTACGGCCAAAAAACTAGAATTTTGCATGATTCCCATATTTTCATGTGCTATACCACGCCTTCCGAGTGGGCCGGGCCCCCCGGACTCGTATCGCCCCACCATGATCGTTCCTCATTTTACGCATTTTCGGCCAAAAAACTAGAATTTCGCTTGACTCCCATATTTTCGTGTGCTATAGCCCACGCCTTCCCAATGGATAGGTCCCCTCGCAGCCGGATCACCTAAAATTTTTCCAGGCCATCCAATACGACCTAAGGAACCATTTTCACCTCCCTTCCATGACCTTTCCTCATTTTTTGCATTTTACGGCCAAAAAACAAGAATTTTGCATGATTCCCATATTTTCATGTGCTATACCACGCCTTCCGAGTGGGCCGGGCCCCCCGGACTCGTATCGCCCCACCATGATCGTTCCTCATTTTACGCATTTTCGGCCAAAAAACTAGAATTTCGCTTGACTCCCATATTTTCGTGTGCTATAGCCCACGCCTTCCCAGTGGGTAGGGCCCCCCGGAACCGGATCACCTAAAATTTTTCCGGACGTTAAATATGACCTATGGAACCATAGTCATCGCCTCGCCATGACCTTTACACATTGTTTGCATTATACGGCCAAACAACTAGAATACCGCCTGATTCCCATATTTTCGTGTGCTATAGCCCACGCCTTCCGAGTGGGCCCGGCCCCCCGGTCTCAGATCGACTAAAATTTTTTCGGGCCATCCAAAACGACCCAGAGAACCACAGTCAATGCCCTTCCATGATTGTTCCTCATTTTTTGAGTTGTTCGGCCAAACAAATAACATTTTGCCTGATTCCCATATTTTTGTGTGCTATAGCCCATGCCTTTCCAGTGGTAGGGCCCCTCGGACCCCGATCGTCTAAAGTTTTTCCGGGCCATCAAATACGACCTAAACAACCATAAACAAAGCCCCGCCATGATCGTTTCTCATTTTTTGCGTTTTCGGCCAAAAAACTAGAATTCCGCCTAATTCCCATATTTGCGTGTGCTATAGCCCATGCCTTCAGAGTGGGCCGGACCCCCCGGACTCGGATGCCTAAAGTCTTTTTGGGCCATCAAATACGACCTAGAGAACCATAGTCACCACCCTGCCAAGTTCGTTTCTCGTTTTTTGCATTTTACAACCTAAAACCTAGAATTCCACCCGATTCCCATATTTTCGTGTGCTTTAGCCCATGCCTTCCAAGTGGTCCCGGAACCCCCAGACCCTTATCGCCTAAAATATTTTTGGGCCATCAAATGCGACTTAAGGAACCATAGTCACCGCCCCACCATGATCGTTCCTCATTGTTTGCATTTTACGGCCAAACAACTAGAATTCCGCCCGATTCTCATATTTTCGTGTGCTATAGCCCACGCTTTCCAAATGGTCCCGGGACCCTCGGACCCCGATCGCCTAAAACTTTTCCGGGCCATATAATACGACCTAAGGAACCATAGTCACCGCCCCTCCATGATCACTCCTCAATATTTGCGTTTTTCGGCCAAAAAACTAGAATTTCGCCCGATTCCAATATTTTCGTGTGCTATCCCACGCCTTCCCCATGGGCCGGGACACCCGGACACGGATCGCCTAAAAATTTTCCGGGCAATTAAATACGACCTAAGGAACCATAGTCACCGCCCCGCCATGATCGTTCCTCATGTTTTGCGTTCTTCGGCAGAAAAACTAGAATTCCGTCCGATTCCCATATTTTCGTGTGCTATATAGCCCACGCCTTCCAAGTGGTCCCGTGACCGCCAGACCCCGATAGCCTAAGCTTTTTACGGGAAATCAAATATGACCTAAGGAACCATAGTCACTGCCTTGCCATGATCATTCCTCATTTTTTGCGTTTTAGGCCCAAAAACTACAATTCCGCCTGATTCCCATATTTTCGTGTGCTATAGCCCACGCCTTCCCAGTGGGTAGGGCCCCCCGGAACCGGATCACCTAAAATTTTTCCGGACGTTAAATATGACCTATGGAACCATAGTCATCGCCTCGCCATGACCTTTACACATTGTTTGCATTATACGGCCAAACAACTAGAATACCGCCTGATTCCCATATTTTCGTGTGCTATAGCCCACGCCTTCCGAGTGGGCCCGGCCCCCCGGTCTCAGATCGACTAAAATTTTTTCGGGCCATCCAAAACGACCCAGAGAACCACAGTCAATGCCCTTCCATGATTGTTCCTCATTTTTTGAGTTGTTCGGCCAAACAAATAACATTTTGCCTGATTCCCATATTTTTGTGTGCTATAGCCCATGCCTTTCCAGTGGTAGGGCCCCTCGGACCCCGATCGTCTAAAGTTTTTCCGGGCCATCAAATACGACCTAAACAACCATAAACAAAGCCCCGCCATGATCGTTTCTCATTTTTTGCGTTTTCGGCCAAAAAACTAGAATTCCGCCTAATTCCCATATTTGCGTGTGCTATAGCCCATGCCTTCAGAGTGGGCCGGACCCCCCGGACTCGGATGCCTAAAGTCTTTTTGGGCCATCAAATACGACCTAGAGAACCATAGTCACCACCCTGCCAAGTTCGTTTCTCGTTTTTTGCATTTTACAACCTAAAACCTAAAATTCCACCCGATTCCCATATTTTCGTGTGCTTTAGCCCATGCCTTCCAAGTGGTCCCGGAACCCCCAGACCCTTATCGCCTAAAATATTTTTGGGCCATCAAATGCGACTTAAGGAACCATAGTCACCGCCCCACCATGATCGTTCCTCATTGTTTGCATTTTACGGCCAAACAACTAGAATTCCGCCCGATTCTCATATTTTCGTGTGCTATAGCCCACGCTTTCCAAATGGTCCCGGGACCCTCGGACCCCGATCGCCTAAAACTTTTCCGGGCCATATAATACGACCTAAGGAACCATAGTCACCGCCCCTCCATGATCACTCCTCAATATTTGCGTTGTTCGGCCAAAAAACTAGAATTTCGCCCGATTCCAATATTTTCGTGTGCTATCCCACGCCTTCCCCATGGGCCGGGACACCCGGACACGGATCGCCTAAAAATTTTCCGGGCAATTAAATACGACCTAAGGAACCATAGTCACCGCCCCGCCATGATCGTTCCTCATGTTTTGCGTTCTTCGGCAGAAAAACTAGAATTCCGTCCGATTCCCATATTTTCGTGTGCTATATAGCCCACGCCTTCCAAGTGGTCCCGTGACCGCCAGACCCCGATAGCCTAAGCTTTTTACGGGAAATCAAATATGACCTAAGGAACCATAGTCACTGCCTTGCCATGATCATTCCTCATTTTTTGCGTTTTAGGCCCAAAAACTACAATTCCGCCTGATTCCCATATTTTCGTGTGCTATAGCCCACGCCTTCCAAGTGTCCGGGACCCCCGAACCCCGATCTCCTAAAAATTTTCTAGGCCATCCAATACGACCTAAGGAACCATAGTCACCACCCCACCATGATCGTTCCTCATTTTTTGCTGTTTTTGGCCAATAAACTAGAATTTCGCTTGATTCTCATATTTTTGTGCACTACCTTCCAAGTTTGTAGTGCCCCCCGGAACCGGATCGCCTAAAATTTTTTCGGACCATAAAATACGACCTAAGGGACCATAGTCAATGCCCCACCATGACCTTTACACATTGTTTGCATTTTCCAGCAAAAAATAAGAATACCGCGTGATTCCTATATTTTCGTATGCTATAGCCCTTGCCTTCCGAGTGGGCCGGGCCCCCCGAACGCGGCTCGCCTAAAATATTTTTGGGCCATCAAATACGACCCAAAGAATCATAGTCAACGTCCTTCCATGATCTTTCCTAATCGTTTGCATTCGGCCCAAAAACTAGAATTTCGCCTGATTCCCATATTTGCGTGTGCTATAGCCCATGCCTTCCCAGTGGGTAAGGTCCCCCGGAACCGGATTGCCTAAATTTTTCCGGACCATCATATACGACCTAAGGAACCATAGTCACCGCCCCTCCATGACCTTTCCTCATTGTTTGCATTTTACGGCCAAAACAACTAGAATTCCGCCTGATTCCCATATTTTTGTGTGTTATAGCTCGCGCCTTCCAAATGGTCCCAGAACCCCCAGACCCCGATCGGTTAAAATTTTTCGGGCAATCAAATAAGACCTAAGGAACCATAGTCATCGCCCTTCCATGATCGTTCCTCTTGTTTTGCATTTTATGGCCTAAAAACTAGAATTCCGCTCGATTCCCATATTTTCTTGTGCTATAGCCCACGGTTTCCCAGTGGGTAGGGCCCCTCGAAACCGGATCGCCTAAAATTTTTCCGGACTATCCAATACGTCCTAAGGAACTAGAGTCAACGCCTCGCCATGACCTTTACACATTGTTTGAATTTTACGGCCAAATAAGAATACCACGTGATTCTCATATTTTCGTGTGCTACATCCCATGCCTTCCGAGTGGGCCGTGCCTCCCGGATTCAGATTGCCTAAATTTTTTGGGCCATCAAATACGACCCAAAGAACCATTGTCAATGCCCTTCCATGATCGTTCCTCAGTTTTTGCGTTTTTCAGCCAAAAAACTAGAATTTCGCCTGATTCCCATATTTGCGTGTGCTATAGCCCACGCCTTCCCAGTAGGTAGGGCCCCCCAGAACAGGATCGCCTAATTTTTTTTGGACCACCATATACGACCTAAGGAACCATAGTCACCGCCCCGCCATGACCTTTCCTCATTTTTTGCATTTCACGGCCAAAACACTAGAATTCCGCCGATTCCCATATTTTCGTGTGCTATAGCCCGCGCCTTCCAAATGGTCCCAGAACCCCCGGACCCCGATCGCTTAAAATTTTTTGGGCAATCAAATAAGACCTAAGGAACCATAGTCATCGCCCTTCCATGATCGTTCCTCTTTTTTTGCATTTTATGGCCTAAAAACTAGAATTCTTCTCGATTCTCATATTTTCTTGTGCTATAGCCCACACCTTCCAAGTGGTCCCGGGACCCCCGGACGCCGAACGCCTAAGATTTTTTACGTGCCATCAAATATGACCTAAGGAACCATAGTCATCGCCCCGCCATGACATGTTTTCATTTTTTGCATTTTACGGCAGAAAAACTAGAATGCTGCCCAATTCCCATATTTTCGTGTGCTATAGCCCATGCCTTCCAAGTGGTCCCGTGATCCTCGGACCCCGATCGCCTAAAGTTTTTTCGGGCCATCAAATACGACCTAAGGAACCTTAGTAACCGCCCCTCCATGATCGTTCCTCATTATTTGCATTTTTCGGCAAAAACTAGAATTCCGCCCGATTCCTATATTTTTGTGTGTTATCCCACGCCTTACCAATGGGTCGGGCCCACAGACTCGGATCGCCTAAAAAATTTTCGGGCCATTAAATACGGCCTAAGGAACCATAGTCACCGCCCCGCCATGATCGTTCCTCATATTTTGCATTTTTCGGCCAAAAAACTAGAATTCCGCGAGATTCCCACATTTTCATGTGCTATAGCCCACGCTTTCCAAGTGGGCCGGGCCCCCGGACTCGGATTGCCTAAAATTTTTCTAGTACATCAAATACGAACTAAGGAACCATATTCACCGCCCCACCATGATTGTTCCTCATTGTTTGATTTTTACGGAAAAAAATAGAATTCCGTCCAATTCCCATATTTTCGTGTGCTATAGCCCACGCCTTCCAAGAGGTCCCGGGACCCCCGGACCCCGATCTCCCTAAATTTTTCCGGGCCATAAAATTTGACCTAAGGAACCATAGTCACTACCCCGCAAAGATCGTTCCTCAAGTTTTGCGTTTTTCGGCCAACAAACTAGAATTTCATTTGATTCCCATATTTTCATGTGCTATAGCCCACACCTTCCCAATGGATTCGCCCCCAGAACCGGATCGCCTAAAATTTTTCTGTGTTATCAAATACGACCTAAGGAACCATAGTCACTGCCCTGCCATGACCTTTCCTCGTTGTTTTCATTTTGTGGCCAAAAAACTAGAATTTTGCTAGATTCTAATATTTTCGTGTGCTATAGCCCACGACTTCGGAGTAGGCCGGCCCCGCGGAGCCGGATCACCTAAAATTTTTCCGGGCCATCAAATACGACCTAAAGAACCATAGTCACCGCCCCGCCATGACCCTTCCTCATTTTATGCATTTTACGGCCAAAAAGCTAGAATTCCGCCCGATTCCCATATTTTCGTGTGCTATAGCCCACGCCTTCCGAGTGGTCCCGGGACCATTGGACCGTGATCGCCTAAAATTTTTCGGGGCAATCAAATACGACCTAAAGAAACATAGTCAATGCACTGCCATGACCGTTCCTCAGTTTTTGCGTTTTACGGCCAAAATTATAGAATTTCGCCTGATTCCCATATTTACGTGTGCTATAGCCTGCGCCTTCCAAGTTGTCCAGGGACCCCCGGACCCCGATCGCTTAATATTTTTGCTGGCCATCAAATACGTCCTAAGGAACCATAGTCACCGCCCCACCATAATCAATTCTCATTATTTGAATTTAACGGCCAAAAAACTAGAATTCCGCGTGATTCCCATACTTTCGTGCGCTATAGCCCACACCTTCCGAGTGGGCTGGTCCCCCCCGGACCCCGATCCCCTAAAATTTTTCCGAGCCATCAAATATGACCTAAGGAACCATTGTCACTGCCCCGCCATGATCGTTCCTCATGTTTTGCGTTTTTCGGCCAAAAAACTAGAATTTCACCTGATTCCCATATTTTCGTGTGCTATAGTCCATGCCTTCCCAGTGGGTCGGATCCCCCGGAGCTGGATCGCCTAAAATTATTTCTGGAAATGAAATATGACCTAAGGAACCATAGTCACCGCCCCGCCATGATCTTTCCTCATTTTGTGCATTGTATGGCCAAAAACCTAGAATTCCGTCTGATTCCCATATTTTTGTGTGCTATAGCCCACGCCTTCGAGTGGGTCGGCCCCGCCGGACTCGTATCGCCTAAAACTTTTCAGGGCCATCAAATATGACCTAAGGAACCATATTCACCATACTGCCATGATCGTTCCTCATGTTTTGCATTTTTCGGCAAAAAAACTTGAATTCCACGCGATTCCCATATTTTCGTGTGCTATAGGCCACGCCTTCCAAGCAGTACCGGGACCCCCGGACCCCGATCTCTTAAAATTTTTCCGGGCCATCAAATTTGGCCTAAGGAACCATAGTCACCGACCCGCCATGATCCTTCCTCATAGTTTGCGTTTTTCGGCCAAAAAACTGGACTTTCGCCTGATTCCCATATTTTCGTGCGTTATAGCCCACGCCTTCCCAGTGGGTAGGGGCCCCAGGAGCCGGATCGCCTAAAAGTTTTCCGGCCCATCCAATATGACCTAAGGAACCATAGTCACCGCCCCACCATGACCGTTCCTCATCTTTTTGCATTTTACGGTCAAAAAACAAGAATTCCGCCTGATTCTCATATTTTTGTGTGTTATAGCCCACGCCTTCCAAGTGGGCTGGGCCCCCCGAACTTGGATCGCCTAAAAGTTTTCCAGGCCATCAAATATGACCTAAGGAACCATAGTCACCACCTTGCAATGATCGTTCCTTGTTTTTTTTGCGTTTTACGGCCAAAAAACTAGAATTCCGCGTGATTCCCATATTTTCGTGTGCTGTAGCCCACGCCTTCCAAGTGCCCCCTGGACCCCGATCTCCTAAAATTTTTTCGGGCCATCAAATACGACCTAAGGAACCATAGTCAACGCCCCGCCATGATCATTTCTCATGTTTTGCGTTTTTCGGCCAAAAAACTAGAATTTCGCTTGATTCCTATATTTTCGTGTTCTATACACCTTTCCAGTGGATTGGGCCCCCAGAGCCGGATCGCCTAAAAATTTTCCGGGCCATCAAATATGACCTAAGGAACCATAGTCACCACCCCGCCATGATCGTTCCTCATTCTTCGCAGTTTACGTCAAAAAAACTAGAATTTCGCCCGATTCCCATATTTTCGTGTGCTATAGCCCACACCTTCCAAGTGCTACAGGGATCATGGAACCCCGATGTCCTAAAAAGTTTACGGTCCATCCAATTCGACCTGAGGAACCATAGTCACTGCCCCGCCATGATCGTTCCTCAACTTTTGCATTTTTCGGCCAAAAAACAAGAATTTCGCCCGATTCCTATATTTTCGTGTGCTATAGCCAACGCCTTCCCACTGGATAGGCCCCCCGGAGCCGGATTGCCTAAAATTTTTCCAGGCCATCAAATACGACCTAAGTAACCATAGTCACCGCCCCGCCATGACCGTTCCACATTGTTTGCATTTTACGGCCAAACAAAATAGAATTCCGCCCGATTCCCATATTTCCGTGTGCTACGTCTTCCGAGTGGGTCGAGCCCCCGGACTCGGATCGTCTAAAAGTTTTCCGAGCAATAAAATATGACCTAAAGAATCATAGTCACCACCCTGCCATGACCGTTCCTCTTTTTTGCATTTTACGGCCAAAGAACTAGAATTCAGCCCGATTAGCATATTTTCGTGTGCTATATAGCCCACGCCTTCCAAGTGGTCCCGGGACCCCCGAAACCCTTATCTCCTAAAATGTTTCCGGGCCATCCCATACGACCTAAGAAACCATAGTCACCGCCCCGCCAAGATCATTTCTCCTTTTTTGCGTTTTTCGTCCAAAAAACTAGAATTTCGCTTGATTCCCATTTTTTCGTGTGCTATAGCCCACGCCTTTCCAGTGGGTTGGGCCCCCCGGAGCCGGATCGCCTAAACATTTTCCGGGCCATCAAATACGACCTAAGGAACCATAGTCACTTCCCCGCTATGAACCTTCATCATTTTTTGCATTTTACAGCCAAAAAACTAAAAGTCCGGCTGATTCCAATATTTTTGTGTACTATAGCCCACGCCATCCGAGTTGGCCGCCCCCCGGACTCGGATAGCCTAAAAGTTTTTCGGGCCATTAAATACTACCTAAGGAACCATACTCACCGTCCCGCCATGATCGTTCTTCATGTTTTGCAATTTTCGGCCCTTCCAAGTGGTACCGGGACCCCTGGACCCCGATCACCTAAAATTTTTCCGGGCCATCAAATACGACCTAAGGAACCATAGTCACCGCCCCGCCATGACCTTTCTTCATTTTTTGCATTTTACGGCCAAAACACTAGAATTCCGCCTGACTCCCATATTTTCATGTGCTATAGCCCACGCCTTCCGAGTAGGCCGGCCCCCCTAGACTCGGATAGCCTAAATTTTTTCGGGCCATCACATATGATCTAAAGAACCATAGTCACCGTCCTGCCATGACCATTCCTCCTTTATTTGCGTTTTACGTCCAGAAAACTTGAATAACGCCCGATTCCCATATTTTCGTATGATATAGCCCACGCATTCCCAGTGGGTAGGCCCCCCGGAGCCGGATCGCCTAATATTTTTCCAGGTCTTCAAATACGACCTAAGGAACCATAGTCACCGCCCCGCCGTGACCTTTCCTCATTTCTTGCATTTTACAGCCAAAAAATAGAATTTCGCCCGATTCCCATATTTTCCTGTGCTATAGCACACGAAAATATGAGAATCCGGCGAATTTCTAGTTTTTCGGCCGACAAACACAACAATTGAGGAACGATCATGGCGGGGCGGTGACTATGATTTCTTAGGTCGTATTTGATGGCCCGGAAAATTTTAGGAGATCAGGGTCCGGGGACCACTTGGAAGGTGTGGGCTATAGCAGACGAAAATTTGGGAATCAGGCGGAATTCTAGTTTTTTGGCCGTAAAATGCAAAACATGAGGAACGATCATGGCGGTGTGGTGACTATGGTTCCTTAGGTCATATTTGATTGCCCGGTACAATTTTAGGCTATCGGGGTCTAGGGGTTCCCGGGACCCCTTGGAAGGCGTGGGCTATATAGCACACGAAAATATGTGAATCAGGCGGAGTTCTAGATTTTTGTCCGTAAAACGCCAAACACGAGGAACGGTCATGGCATGGCGGTGACTATGGTTCTTTAGGTTGACTCTAATGGCCCAAAAGAATTTTAGGCGATCCGAGTCCGGGGTACCCGGCCCACGCGGAAGTCGTGGCCTATATAGAACACAAAAATATGGGAATCGGGCGGAATTCTAGTTTTTTGGCCATAAAATGTAAAAATTGAGCAAAGGTTATGGCGGGGAGGTGACTATGGCCCAGAAAATTTTTAGGCAATCCGGCTCCGGGGGGCCTTACCCATTGGGAAGGTGTGGGCTATAGCACATGCAAATATGGGAATTAGGCGAAAGTCTAGTTTTTTGGCCGCAAAATGTAAAATATGAGCAATGATCATGGCGGGGCGGTGACTATGGTTACTTAGTTTGTATTTGATGGCCCAGAACAATTTTTGGAGATTGGGGTCCAGGGGTCCCGGTACCACTTAGAAGGAGTGGGCTATAACACACGAAAATATAGGAATTGGGCAGAATTCAAGTTTTTTCGCCGAAAAACGCAAAACATGAGGAACGATCATGGCGGGGTAGTGAATTTGGTTCCTTAGGTCGTATTTAATGGCTGGCAAAAGTTTAGGCGATCCTAGTATGGGGGGGGGTGGAACTCGGAAGGCGTGGGCTATAGCTCACGAAAATATGAGAATCGGGTGCAATTCATGTTTTTTGGCCGTAAAATGCAAAAACAGAGGAAATGTTATGGCACGGCGGTGACTATGGTTCCTTACGTCGTATTTGATGGCCTGGAAAATTTTTAGGAGATTGGGGTCCGGGGATCCCGGGACCACTTGGAAGGCGTGGGCTATGCACACGAAAATATGGGAATCGGGCGGAATTCTAGTTTTTGGGCCGTAAAATGCAAAATATGAGGAAAGGTCATGGCGGTGCGGAGACTATGGTTCCTTAGGTTGTAGTTTATGGCCCGAAAAAATGTTAGGCGATCCGGCTCCGGGGGGCCCTACCAACTGGGAAGGCGTGGGCTATAGTACACGAAAATATGG
>AWOL01S0049467.1:46182-63493 GCA_000715115.1 Nicotiana otophora | reverse complement strand
TATCATTTATGGTAGGTGAAAAAGTTCTCTTGAAGGTTTCGCCGATGAAGGGAATTATGAGATTCGGGAAGAAGGGCAAGTTGAGCCCAAGGTTTATAGGCCCATTTGAGGTGTTGAAACGAGTTGGGGAGGTTGCTTATGAGCTTGCATTGCCTCCCAGCCTATCGGGAGTTCATCTGGTTTTTCACGTATCTATGCTCCGGAAGTATCATGCCGACCTATCACATGTGTTAGACTTCAGCAAAGTTCAGCTAGATAATAGATTGCGTTATGAAGAGGAGCCAATTGCCATTGTTGATAAACAGGTTCGCCAGTTGAGGTCCAAGAGGATTTCTGCAGTAAAAGTCCAGTGGAGGGGCCAACCAGTCGAGGAAGCGACTTGGGAGGCCGAGGAAGACATGCAGAGCAGATATCCACACTTATTCAGCACTCCAGGTACAATTCTAAACCCATTCGAGGACGAACGTTTGTTTAAGAGGTGGAGAATGTAATGACCCAACCGGTCATTTTAACTTTTAGAACCCCGTTCCCTAAAATAAAACTTCCCGTAGGTGCTTGTAATGATTTATGACTTGCGGGGATGGTTGGTTCGGGATTTGGAAGTGTTTGAGGTGAAACCGGAACACTTGGTTCCTTAAGTTGGCCTTAAAGTGTTAAGTTTGACTTCGGTCAACTTTGTGTGAAAACGACCCCGGAATAGAATTTTGATGATTCCAACAGCTCCGTATGGTGATTTTGAACTTAGGAGTGTGTTCGGTATTTTATTTGGAAGTCTGTAGTTAAAATAGGCTTGAAATGGCTGAAAACAAGAATTTAAGTTTGGAAGTTTGACCGATGAGTTGACTTTTTGATACCGGAGCCGGAATCCAGTTCCGAAACTTTTCATAACTCCGTTATGTAATTTATGACTTGTGTGTAAACTTTGAGGTCAATCAGAGTTGATTTGATAGGTTCCAACATTGAATGTAGAAGTTGAAAACTCTTAGTTTCATTAAGCTTGAATTGGGATATGATTTATAGTTTTAGCGTTGTTTGATGTGATTTAGAAGTTCGACTAAGTTCGTATGATGTTTTAGGACTTGTTGGTATATTTGGTTAAGATCCCGAGGGCCTCGGGTGAGTTTCGGATGGTTAACGGATCAAAAATTTGAGTTAAAAAGCTGCTGCAATTTTTCCTCTTCTGTTGGACATTCTGGGTTGTGATCGAGCCAAGATATCGAACCAGATATTGAGCCCTGAGTCGAAGCCAGCGATGAGGCTCAGTATCGAAGACTCGATCGAAGGTAAGGCTCGAGGGCATGATCGAAGGTAAGGCTCGAGGGCTAGGATCGAGACCCAAGCTCGATGCCCTGATCGAAGGCCCATGCTCGATGCCCTGATCAAAGGCACAACCTCGATACCCTGATCGAAGGCACATGTTCGATGCCCTGATCAAGGCCATGACCGAGGTCCAGGATCGAGCCTGTGATCGAAGCCTCGATCGAGGACCAGTTCCGAAGGCTGCTGGACAGTTTTATAAAAAGAGGGCATTCGTCCCATTTGTTATTTTTGACGAACTTGAGCTTGAGCAAAAACGACTTTTGACAGATTTTCAAGGGAACAACATTGGGGTAAGTGATTCTAACTCGGATTTGGTCTACATATACAAGTATATCATTGTTTTCACAATGTAATTAGTGTTTTGAGATTTGAGATTTGGAAAAGTTTAGAAATCACATAGAAACGAAATTTTGAGATTTCGGTAACGATTCGGAGTCGGAATTGAGTGAAACTAGTATGGTTGGACTCATAATTGAATGGGTTGTCGGATTTCATAACTTTTGCCGGATTCCGAGATGTGGGCCCCGCGAGCGAAGTTTTAATTAATTTCGGGATTTTTATTACAAATGTAGTATTTCCTTATAGAATTTATTTCCTATAATATTTAGTGATTGTATCGAATTATTTTGGATAGATTCGAGCCAGAATAATCGTGGAAAAGGCAAAATTGCGGGTTAAATTGGAGCAAGACGAGGTAAGTCTCTTGTCTAATCTTGTGAGGGAGAAATTACCTCATAGGTGATTAAAATTAAATAATTGTTGCTAATTGTGGGGGGCTACGTACGCACGTGGTGACGAGAGTCCGTGCATAGCTACTACTAATGCTAAAGTCCGGGTAGTTCAGGACTCAAAGCATACCTTACTTGTGTAAATTCTATTCTTTGATTTATTTATATTAATTGATATCTATATGAATATATTGTGAATTGTTAGATAAAGATATTAAAGGATGGAAATCTCATAGGCTTGATTGTCTGTTTAAATCAATTAATTGTTAAAAGAAATTGTTCTCCTCCCAGATTCATCTAATAATTAATATACTCTCCTTCCGGAGGCACATAAGAAAATGTCCTCCTTTCTTGTGGAGCGGGCCGAACGCCTCGGCAGGATAGATGCATCTATGGATCGCGCTGCACCTCCCTCGGCAGTGTACACGACACTCTGGATCGGGCCATACGTCTTCGGCAGAAATCGTGCTTAATAATAATAATTACACAATATTTTAATAATTTATTTCAGCTTGTGAAGCTAAGTAATAAATTGGAAAATCCTTGGAAATTAATGAATTATTATTCTTGCTTGTTTAGGAATTAATTGTTACTCCTGTAAATGAGATTTAATTAATAAATTAGAATTTATTCGAATTGAAGGAATTTAATTAATATATTGAGAATTATTACATTTGAAGGTATTTGATTATTTTCGCTAATTAAATAAATTGTTTGTAAATTCTGTAAATCATGCTGATTTGAATATCCTAATTTTATTTCAATTATTATTGACCCATAGTGAGTGTCAAAGTCGGCCATCTCGTCTCTACCACTTCGAGATTAGGCTTGATACTTACTGGGTACACGTTGTTTACGTACTCATACTACACTTGCTGCACTGTTTGTGCAGGATCTGAGACATGTACTAGTGGAGGACCTATCATCACATACCCACGTCATCCCGAGGCATAGTGGTGACCTGCCTTTCTGAGCCGTTCTGCAGCTACCAGTGTCTCTTCTTATATTTATATTCTGTCTATTTCATTTCAGACAGTATTTGGAGTTTTGTATAATCGACTAGATGCTCATGCACTTGTGACACCGGGTTTTGGCACACACACATTGGTAGAAGTTGGTATTTTATTATTTTCTTGGAATAAAAGTTTAACCAATGTACGTATGACTTATTAGTTGACTTGCCTAGCTGTAGTGTTGGGCGCCATCACGACCTATAGGTGAAATTGGGTCGTGACAAACACCCATTCAACCACAAGTCCAACTATACCATTTTTACTAAAATCCGACATCAATTTGACCTCCAAATCCCAAATTCACATTTTGAAATTCCTAGGCTCAAATCCTCTAATTTCACCTAAAAACATGTAATCTATTCGAAATATTAAATGATAATCCAATATAATTGCCTAACAATGATCACATGTGACTTACCTCAAGATTTCCTGTGATTTCTCGCTCGAATATTGCCTAACCCGCTTTTGGAAATGTCAAAAATGATAATTTCTCGGACCCTTCTATTTTGTACACTGCTCGGTGCTTTCGTACCTACGGCCATATTTCTCGCACCTGCGGTCCCGCTTCTGCGGTGAAACACTGTATCTGCGGAAATTACTTCGCCCAGTTGCCTCTGTTTCTGCGAGCCTTGGACCGCATTTGCATCTTCACAGGTGCAGAAACTTCCATCGCACATGCGCGCCTGCCCGCACCTGCGCCCGTCCTCTCGCTTCTGCGCAACATGAGCTGCATCTGCGGCATCGCACCTGCGGCCAATTTCTCGCAGGTGCAATTACACCAGATGACAAAAATTTCCCAGATTTCTTCTAAGTCCAAATTTGATCCGTTAACCATCCGAAACTCACCTGAGACCCTCAGGACCTTAACCAAATACACCAACATATCCTTAAACATTATACGAACTTACTCGCGCGATCAAATCGACAAAATAACACCTAAACTACGAATCGAACACCAAAGCAAAGAAAATTTTCAAGAAAACTTTAAAACTTATATTTTTACCACCGGACATTCGAATCACGTCAAATCAACTCCGTTTCTCACAAAATTCGGTAGACAAGTCATAAATATTATAGTGGACCTATACCGGACTCCGGATCCAAAATACAGACTCGGTGTCAATAAATCCAACATCAGTACATTCTTAAAAATCCTTAAGTTTACAAACTTTTAATTTTTCATCAAAATTCCATATCTCGGGCTAGGGACCTAAGAATTTGATTCTGGACATACACCTAAGTCCAAATCCCGATACGGACCTACCGGAACTGTCAAAACACTAATCCGAATCTGTTTGCTCAAAATGTTGACCAAAGTCAACTCAATTGAGTTTTAAAGCTCCAATTCACATTTTAATCCATTTTTCACATAAAAACTTTTCGGAATATTTTACGGACTGCGCACGCAAGTCGATGAATGATAAATAGTACTTTTCGAGATATTAGAACACAGAATTAATTATTAAATTTAAAGATGACATTTTGGGTCATCACATTCTCCACCTCTAAAACAAATATTCGTCCTCGAACGGAGTTAGAAAAAGTACCCGAGCTGGTGAATAAGTTTGGATAATAGTTGCACATATCATGTTCGGTCTCCCAAGTTGCCTCCTCGACCAGATGACCCCTCCACTGAACCTTCACGGAAGCAATGTTCTTTAACCTCAGCTTTCGAACTTGTCTATCCAAAATAGCCACTCGTTCCTCAACATAAGATAGATCCTTGTCCAATTGAACCGAACTGAAGTCTAACACATGAGACGGATCACCGTGATATTTCTGAAGCATGGAAACATGGAATACCGGATGAACTGCAGAGAGACTAGGTGGTAGTGCAAGTTTGTAAGCCACCTCTCCAACTCTCTCAAGAAACTCAAAAGGCCAATATACCTAGGGCTCAACTTGCCCTTCTTCCTGAACCTCATCACACCCTTCATAGGCGAAACCCGGAGCAATACCCGCTCACCAACCATGAATGCCACATCACGAACCTTCCGATCCGCATAACTCTTCTGTCTAGATTGGGCTGTACGAAGTCAATCCTAAAACCAAGGCATCCTAAAACAAGTTTGTACCTAACAGCCTAGCCTCGCCCGGTTCGAACCGACCCACTGGAGACAGGAACCGCCTACCATACAAGGCCTCATACGGAGATGTTGTTGTAAGAAAACTCTACAAATGGTAAGAACTGATCCCAAGCACCCCCAAAATGTATCACGCATGCACGAAGGATATCCTTCAATATCTGAATAGTGCGTTTGGACTACCCGTCTATCTGAGGGTGAAATGCTGTACTCAACTCCATATGAGTACCCAATGCTCGCTGTACAGCCCTCCAAAACCGTGAGGTAAACTGTGTACCACGGTCAGATATGATAGATACCGGTACACCGTGAAGTTTGACAATCTCGTGAATATATACCTAAGCCAGCTGCTCTAAAGAGTAGCTAGTAATCACAGGGATGAAATGAGCTGACTTGGTCAATCTATCCACAATCACCCAAACTGCGTCGAACTTCCTCTGAGTCCGTGGGAGTCGAACAATGAAATCCATAGTGATCCGCTCCCATTTCCATTCTGGAATTTCCAACTTCCGAAGCAATTCACTCGGTAGTTGATGCTCATACTTCACCTGCTGGCAATTTAGGCACCGAGCTACATATTCCACTATGTATTTCTTCAACCGCCTCCACCAATAGTGTTGTTTCAAGTCCTGGTACATCTTTGCAGCACCCGGATGAATGGAGTACCGCAAACTGTGAGCCTCTTGGAGAATTAACTCATGCAAACCATCTACATTAGGCACACATAGCCTGCCCTGCATCCGTAATACACCGTTATCTCCAATAGTGACTTCTTTGGCATCACCGTGTTGAACTGTATCCTTAAGGACAAACAGATGGGGGTCATCATACTGATGTTACCTGATACGATCATAAAGAGAAGACTGAGAAACCACACAAGCCAAAACTCTACTTGGCTTGAAAACATCCAATCTGACAAACTGGTTGGCCAAGGCCTGAACATCCAAGGCTAAAGACCTCTCTACNTTCACGGCACCTGGATGAATGGAGTACCGCAAACTGTGAGCCTCTTGGAGAATTAACTCATGCAAACCATCTACATTAGGCACACATAGCCTGCCCTGCATCCGTAATACACCGTTATCTCCAATAGTGACTTCTTTGGCATCACCGTGTTGAACTGTATCCTTAAGGACAAACAGATGGGGGTCATCATACTGATGTTACCTGATACGATCATAAAGAGAAGACTGAGAAACCACACAAGCCAAAACTCTACTTGGCTTGAAAACATCCAATCTGACAAACTGGTTGGCCAAGGCCTGAACATCCAAGGCTAAAGACCTCTCTACTACCGGTAAATATGCTAAGCTGCTCAAACTCTCTGCCTTACGACTCAAGGCATCGGCCACTACATTGGCCTTCCTGGGATGATAGAGAATGGTGATATCATAATCCTTAAGCAACTCCAACCATCTCTGCTGCTGCAAATTAAGATCCTTCTATTTAAACAGATGTTGTAGACTCTGGTGATTGGTGTAGACCTCACAATGGACACAGTACAAATAATGCCGCCAAATCTTCAAGGCATGAACAATAGCTGCTAACTCAAGGTCATGTACAGGATAATTCTTCTCATGCACCTTTAACTGTCTGGACGCGTAGGCAATCACCCTACCATCTTGCATCAACATTGTGTCGAGACCAATACGCGATGCATCACAATATACAATATAAGACCCTGAACCTGTAGGTAATACCAATACTGGGGCTGTAGTCAAAGTTGTCTTGAGTTTTGAAAGCTCTCCTCACATTCCTCTGTCCACCTGAACGGAGCACCCTTCTGGGTCAATTTGTTCATAAATGCAGCAATAGAAGAGAAACCCTTTACAAATCGGCGATTATACCCTGCCAAACCAAGGAAACTCCGAATTTCCGTAATTGCGGATGGTCTAGACCAACTCTGCACTGCTTCAATCTTCTTCAGATCTACCTTGATTCCCTCGCACAAAACTATATGACCCAAAAATCCAACTGAATCAAGCCAGAATTCACACTTTGAAAATTTTGCATATTACTTCTTTTCTCTCAAAATCTGAAGCATAGTCCTCAGGTGTTATTCATGATCTTCCTAACTCCGGGAATATACCAGAATGTCGTCAATAAACACAATGACGAAAGAATCAAGGGGCTGAAATACACTATTCATTAAGTGCATAAATGATGTTGGTGCGTTGGTCAGCCCAAAAGACACCACAAGGAACTCGTAATGATCGTACCGAGTCCTAAAAGCAGTCTTCGTGATATATCGTTCCCGAATCTTCAACTGATGATAGATTTAATGTAAGTCAATCTTAGACAACACTCTGGCACCCTGAAATTGATCAAATAGGTCATCAATATGTGGCAATGGATACATGTTCTTCACTGTAACCTTATTCAGTTGGCGGTAATCAATAAACATCTGCATAAAACTATCTTTCTTCTTCACAAATAAGAAATGAGCACCCCAAGACGAAACACTAGGCCGAATGAAACCCTTATCAAGAAACTTTTGTAACTGTTCTTTTAATTCTTTCAACTCTGATGGGGCCATACGATATGATGGAATAGAAATAGGCTGAGTGCCTGGTAATAAATCAATGCCAAAGTCAATATCCCTGTCGGGTGGCATACCCGGAAGATCTACTGGAAATACATCAGGAAAATCCCTCACTACAGGAACTGACTCCACGATAGAAGTATCAATACTAACATCTCTCACATAAGGCCAGATATGCATCACACCCCTTCTCAACCATTCGTTGAGCTTTAGGAAATGACAGAACCCTGGTAGGGACATGATCTGAGGTACCTCTCCACTCTAGCCGCGGTAGATCTGGCATAAACAACGTCACCGTCTTGGCGTAACAATCAAGAATAGCATGATAGGGTGACAACCAGTCCATGCCCAAAATAATATCAAAATCCACCACACTGAGTAATAATAAATCAGCTCTGGTCTCAAAACTACTGATAACAATTAAACACGACCGATACACATGGTCCACAATAATAGATTCACCCACGGGTGTAGATACATAAACAGAAGAACTCAAGGAATCACGTAATACGCCCAAATATGGGGAAAAATAAGGTGACACATAAGAATAAGTGGAGCCTGGATCAAATAAGACCGATGCATCTTTATGACAAACCGGAATAATACTTGTGATAACAGCATCGGACGCAACGGCCTCTGTCCTAGCAGGAAGGGCATAATATATGGCTTGGCCTCCCCCTCTAGGGCAACCTCTACTTGCCCGACCTCCACCTCTGCCTGGCTGTGCAAGTGGAGTGACAACTGGTGCAGTAATCATGGCCTGAGAAACCTGAGGACCCTGTGGAATAGGTGGGGCCTGAGAAATCTGTGGAGGTGTTCCCCTCCTAAATCTGGGGCAATCCCTCATGATATGATGAGTGTCACCACATTAAAAATAAGCCCTCGGAGGATGTGGCTGATGGGACTGGCTCGGGCCTAATCGACTAGACTGCCCGCTGAAGGCACCCCGTACAGGAGGTACAGAAGACACTAGAGGTGTATAATATGGAACCTGAGGTCTGGGAGTAGCCGGAATACCACTAGAAGCTGGGAGTGCTGAATGAATAGGATGACTCTCATAGCCTCTACCATGACGGGCTGCAACTAGGGTACGAGAATTATTATTTGTGCCAGAATCTTGGGGTCTCTTAGCTTCCCTCTCTTCCCTCTCCCGGATCTGCATACCTTCCAATATCCTAGCAATTGACACCACCTGTTGGTATGTGATGTCAATCTCTAGCTCTCGGGCCATACTGTATCTGATATTAGGGTGGAGACCCTCAATAAATCTATGAACCCGCTCTCGAACAGTAGCAACTAAGGCTGGTGCATGCCTCGCCAAATCACTGAATCGGACCGCATACTCTGACACGGTCATAGAACCCTGACGCGGCTGCTCAAACTCTGCATGTCATGCATCTCTAAGACTTTGAGGAACATACTCCCTTAAGAATATATCTGAAAATTGAGTCCAAGTGAGTGAAGATGCCTCAGCTGGACTATCCAACTCATGCCCGCCACCACTGGTAGGTTGCTACTCTAAACTGAAATGTCATGAAAGAAACCCCACAGGAATCCAAAATACCCATAGTGTGAAGGATACGGTGACATTCCTCCAGAAAACCTTGAGCATCCTCTGAAGCTAAACCGCTGAAAGTGGGAGGGTGGTACTTCTTGTACCTTTTGAGCCTGAGTTGCTCCCCCTCTGAGACTGTTGTCCTAATCTCAGGCCGAACTAGAATAACTGCCTGCACTGGTATAACCTCTGGGTCATGGTCAACTTGGGCCCGTGGCTCTGGAATACGGTGATAGGAGTCTGTGCTCCTCCCCCGGCCTGAGATGTGGCAGGAGCAAGCGGAATTAACCCTGCCTGAGCTAGAGTTCCAAACATGCTCAAAAACTGGGCAAGAGTTTCCTGAAGTGCAGGAGTAATAACAGGCGTCTCAGGTGCCTGCTCTCCAACTGGAGCTTCCGGTGGCTCTGGTGCAGCAGCTCGTGCAGATTCTCTGGCTACACCACGTGGTCTTCCTCGGCCTCTGGCTCGGCCTCTGCCCCGACCCCGGCCTCTTGCGGCTCCAACAGGTGGTGCGGGTGTCTGATCATTGGATCTAGTTATGCGTGTCCTCACCATCTATGAGAGAATAGAAAGACAATGGTTTAGAACTTTGAAATCAACAAATGCGCATGATAAGGAATCAAAGAAGTGAATATTTTCCTAACAGTTCCATATCCTCCCGAAGATAAGTACAGATGTCTCCGTACCGATCCGCAAGATTCTACTAAACTTTCTTGTGACTCATAACACCTATGAACCTAGATCTCTGATACCAACTTGTCACTGCCACAAATTTTCCTCTGTAGGATGTCGTGATACCACCTAGTCTCTAAGACTAGGTAAGCCTATTAATGCGAAACTATCAATAGAAATCAAAAATAAATGAAACTGCAATTCAAATAATTACAACTCCTAAAATTCGGTAGAGATAAGTCACAAGCTTCTAAGAATTTATCCTTAATGTCTCTATATAACAGAATCTAAAAAAAATAAAGAAGCAACATAACAAGAATAGAAGGGAACTCCGGAGTCTGCGGACGCTGGCAGATATACCTCGAAGTCTCCGTACGCAGGTAACTCCCTGATGTCTGGGCTGGTAAAATGTACCTGGATCTGCACAAAAGATGTGCAGAAGTGTAGTATGAGTACACCACAACGGTACCCAGTAAGTACCAAGCCTATCCTCGGTAGAGTAGTGATGAGGTTAGGTCAGGCCCTACTGAAAAATAATAATGTCATGATAAAATGTTTAAAAATATAATAATGTAAAATGACATTGGAAATAATCAAGTAGCATGTAACCATTTAATTACACAAAATAATGGCAAATAATATCTCTTGGAACAAAACAAAATTTCCTTTCAACTTTAAGAAAATCACAACAAATAATCAAAGGCAACTGCGGCCATAAATCAATATCAACAAGGGAACTCCCGAGATACCGCTCGTAGTCCCTTAAATAAATTCACAATATCTCATTTACTTATATCACCGTGGGAGCCTTCACAATTTATTTTAAAGAAAACATTTTTCCCAAAATAGCATCCCGCGTTTTAGCCATCCATATCACACCGCATGACTTCTAGTAGTTCCTCATACTAGCCACGCGTATCAAGAAACCCTTATCTCATCGCATGCGTTTCAATACCTAGACCTTATACCACCGTATGTGTATCAATATCACAATATATCACAATTTGCACCTCAAGTACTCAAATAATTTAACTTGCCAAAATAATTCAACAATAATATTTTTCCACAATAAAGAGCTCACGGCTCCATCACAATGAGTACAAAAATCTTACAAATATATTCAGGAATAAATAATTCAACAAAATAAAACTAAAAATCTTTAATACGTTGCTTAAATACCAAATTTAAAAATGTCAAATACTTCATATAAATAATATTTACTTTTAAAAAAATCAACCTTCAAATAATGCACAGAGTAAAAGAAACCAAGTTTCAACTAAACAGGCAAAACAATTAGCAGGAAAAGGTCAAGCAAATTTAAATTATATACATTAAATCAATGATGAAGAATATAACAAAGTAAAATTATTTAATTAATATACAACAGTGATCTACACAATTTAAAGACATAATTTTCCACATTTAACCCGTGTACACACTCGTCACCTCGTGTACACGACTTTCAACACATTATAATTTATCACTTCAGTATCAATCCTAGGGAACCTTTTCCCCACACAAGGTTAGACAAGTCACTTACCTCGACTTGCTTCAATTTAACCAAGTAGTATGCCTTTTCCTCGATTTTTCGACTCCGATCGACTCGAATCTAGTCATAATTAATTCGATATAGTCAACAAAAATTATAGAATTAATTCCATAAGAAAATACTATATTTTTCAATAAAATCCGAAATTCACTCAAAAATCGCCTGTGGGGCCCACGTCTCGGAACCCGGTGAAAGTTACGAATATGAATGCCCATTCAACCAAGAGTCCAACCATACTATATTTACTAAAATCTGACATCAACTTGACCTCCAAATCTCAAATTCTCATTTTGAAATCCCTAGGCCCAAATCCTCTAATCTCACCTCAAAAACATATAATCTATTCGAAATATTCAATGATAATCCAATATAATTGACTAACAATGATCACATGTGACTTACCTCAAGATTTCCCGTGATTTCTCGCTCGACAATCGCCTCACCCGCTTTTGAAAATGTCAAAAATGACAAAATTTCTCAGACATTTCTGTTTTGTACACTGCCCAGTGCTTTCGCACATGCATCCATATTTCTCGCACCTGCGGTCCCGCTTCTGCGGTGAAACACCGCATCTGCGGAAATTACTTAGCCCAGTTGCCTCCGCTTCTGCGAGCCTTGGACCGCATCTGCGCCTTCACAGGTGCGGAAAATTCCATCGCGCCTGCTCGCACCTGTGCCCGTCCTCTCTTTTGCGCAACATGAGCCGCATCTGCGGCATCGCACCTGCGGCCAATCTCTCGCAGGTGCGATTACACCAGAAGACAGAAATTTCTCAGATTTCTTCTAAGTCCGAATTTGATCTGTTAACCATCCGAAACTCACCTGAGACCCTCGGGACCTTAACCAAATACACCAATATGTCCTAAAACATTATACGAACTTGCTCGCATGATAAAATCGACAAAATAACACCTAAAACTACGAATCGAACACCAAAGAAAAGGAAATTCTCAAGAAAACTTTAAAACTTATATATTTACCACCGGACGTCCGAATCACGTCAAATCAATTCCGTTTCTCACCAAATTCGGCATACAAGTCATAAATATTATAGTGGACCTATACCGGGCTCCAGAACCAAAATACGGACCCGGTGTCAATAAATCCAACATCAGTACATTCTTAAAAATCATTAAGTTTTCAAACTTTTAATTTATCATCAGAATTCCATATCTGAGACTAGGGACCTCAAAATTTGATTCCGGGCATACGCCTAAGTCCCAAATCCCAATACGGACCTTCCAAAACTGTTAAAATACTAATCCGAGTCCGTTTGCTCAAAATGTTGACCAAAGTCAACTCAATTGAGTTTTAAAGCTCCAATTCACATTTTAATTCATTGTTCAAATAGAAATGCTCCGGAAAATTTTACGGACTGCGCACGCAAGTCGAGGAATGATAAATAGTATTTTTCGAGGTCTTAAATACATAATTAATTATTAAATTTAAAGATGAAATTTTGGGTCATCACACATATAAACAGCAAGGCAACAAGAACACCATAATTATTACACGAACGAATAAGGAACACAAGTACAACCAATTAAACATGTCCCTCAAATATAAATCTTTCACGTATAATTCTTTCGAATAAATACCTTCCGAATATAATTATTTGAAATAATATTTTGAATATAAATTTTTCAAATAAAAGTCACCTTGTGACACCTCATTTCAAAATCATAAACATACGGGTCTCAGCCCACTTCTATAATTCCACGGCACATCATGCCCATATTTCTATCACAACTACACGGATAACTCACGTGCCAATAATATCAATGTATATAAGATCCACATGATCAATTTATTTCTTCTAAAGTGAGTTTATAATTTTTAAATCAAGTAATAAATCAACAAAGAAATGAATTTATTTTAGAAATTATTTGGGTGAAGAAAATAACATTTCACTTAAATTAAAGCATCGGATAAACTACTGATTTGGATGTAAAACTATTTAATTTAAAACATAATAATAATTGTTTTTATTTAAGTTGACTCAATCATCGAAACTCAGTAAGAAAAATCAGAAATATACTTCTTTAGAGTCTCGTGCTAAAAAGCCAAATCCAACACAATACAACTAGGAGCACAAAACACATAATAATAATAAAGTCAACTAGTACATCACGGAAGAAGAAAAGAATTTACATATTAAATGAAACAAAATCACCCAAGACAAGAACAAAAATAAAAAATTTCAACAAGTCACTCCCGAGGTACTGCCTCGGAGTCCCAAATCATAAATAAATTCACAATATCTCATTTCCTTATATCACCGCGGAAGCCTTCACATTTAATTTTTAAAAAAATCATTTTTTCCGAAATAGCATCCCGCGTTTTAGCCACTCTTATTACACCGCATGACTTCTAGTAGTTCCCCTACTAGCCACGCGTTTCAAGTCACCCTTATCTCACCGCATGCATTTCAACACCCGGCCTTATATTACCGCATGCGTATCAATATCACAATATTTCACAAATCGCACCTCAATTGCCCAAATATCACAGCATAATACAACTTGCACCTCAAGTGCTCAAATATTACAACATATCACAAATTTCACATCAAGTGCTCAAATATGACAACATATCACAAATTGTACATCAAGTGCTCAAATATTACAACATATCACAAATTGTACATTAAGTGCTCAAATATTATAACATATCACAGAAATCAACAATATATTATTTTTTCACAATAAGGAGCCCACGACTCGATCATAATGTGTACAACATCTTAACAAAAATTTTCGGGAGTGAACAACTCAACCGAAAAATATTTCACAATTTGGCACTTTGCCTCAATATGATTCACGATCTTTATAATTCAATACCAAATTTTCAACAACGTGAACTGAAAAGTAATTCATCAAGGAACAACACCTCTTTTAAATCACAACTTCAAGAAATAAGTAGATTTATTCATCCTGTTAACTAAATTTTCCATTTAAATTATTTGTAGGTAAAATCAATAATGAAAGTGTTTTTCATAAAAATGGCAACTCAAACAAACACAGAGTTCACATAAAAGTCAAGTGGCAATCACACCAAATTATCATATAAAAACAACCTCGGAAAATAAGGAATGAGGCATGACAAATAAGGGATTTAATAAGTTACAACAATTTTTTAATTTAATACTTAAGGGCGTCTAAGAATTTCAACCGATATAATATGCACATATAAACCAAGTATGTACTCGTCGCCTCGCGTACATAATTTTCAATTACAAAATTTTCAGATAAGACTCAATGCCTAAGGGGTAATTCCCCACTCAAGGTTAGGCAAGATACTTACCTCTTTTTCTAAAAACTAGAAACCAAGGGATATAACTTTAATTTTTTGCTCATCTCCCAATTTCTTATAGATTGCTAGATATAAGCTTCTAAAGTCAGCCCTTTGCAACAGAGATTTCCAAACTCTTCCCAGACAACCTATAGTGTATCTACCATAACGTTTTGTACAAAACTCCAAATGACAAATATAACTAGACATCAAGGGCTACAACTTTTATTTTTGGATCATCTCCAAATTCACAGTGCCCAAACAGCAAAATTGCTCTTCGCGATCGCGACCTTTTGTCCGCGATCGCGATGCATACCCCTGTGGCCAAAAACCAGGAACTAAACATGGCCTAGCAATGGTCCGAAACCACCCTGAAACTCACCCGAGCCCCTCGGGACCTCAACCAAATATACCAACAAGTCCTAGAATATCATACAAACTTAGTTGAAGACTCAAATCATATCAAACAACGCTAAAATCATGAATTATGCCCCAATTGGAGCTAAGAAATTCCAACTTCTACATTTGACGCCGAAACCTATCAAATCAAGTCCGATTGACCTCAAACTTTGCACACAAGTCATAAATGACATAATGGACCTATAAATATTTTCAGAATTGGATTCTGACCCCGATATAAAAAAGTCAACTCCTCGGTCAAACTTCTAACTTAAACTTCATATTTTCGCCATTTCGAGCCTAATTTAACTAGTGCTTTCAAATAATTTTTCGGACACACTCTTAAATCCAAAATCACCATACGAAGTTATTGGAATCATCAAAATTTTATTCCAGAGTTGTTTGCTCAAAAGTCAAACTCTGGTCAACTCTTTTCATTTAAGCTTCAAAACTGAGAATTGTTCTCTTAGTTTAATTCCGAATCTTAAGAAAATCAAACCTGACCACACACGCGGGTCATAATATATATTACAAAGCTTCTCGGAACCTTAAGTCACTGAACGGGCCGTTAATTCTTAAAACGACAAGTCGGGTCGTTATATTCTCCCCCTCTTAAACATACGTTCGTCCTCGAACGTGCCAAGAATCATTCTGAGGACTTAATTTACTGAATGTATTTACTGCACACATACTCGCGGGTGATTCTATGTCACCATACATTTAACAAGGGTCTGACAATACCATCTCAGTTGAGATTACTTCTTTGATCCACATTTATAAACTTTAAAACCAATTTCTTACACTCCAAACATTTCCAAAAGGCATGATTTTCACATCAACGCACGGTATTAGTTTCAGCTGGCTATAGCAACTCGTGCCTACGCAAATCTACTTTCTTGATAATGTTGAAGTACTTCTGTCATGACCCAATTTCCCCTTCGTATGACGTCGTGACGGCACCTAGTCTCTCCGACTAGGTAAGCCTAACATTTGCAGAATAATGAAATGGAAACATAAATTTAACAACTAACTGTTCAAAAATACACAGCAAATCCCAAAACTCGGAACATCGAGAATCACAAACTACAGAAGGAAAAATCTAGTGTCTCTATACATCATAGTCTAACAAGGAAAAATACAGAAGATAATGGATATGGGAAAGAGTAGAAGGGGACTTCGAGGTCTGCGGACGCGACAGATATACCTTGAAGTCTCCAAAGCTATCCCAGCTCACTGATAGTGCGGCTGATAAGGAGTACCTGGATCTGCACATGAAAAATATGTGCAGAGAGTAGCATGAGTACACCACAATCAGTACCTAGTAAGTTCCAAGCCTAACCTCGGTCGAGTAGTGACGAGGTCAAGTCAGGGCCCTACTTGTAAATATGTAATAAAACAAGATAGTGTAATACCGCAATAAAATAAAGGCTGAAATCTAACAACAATGAAATCATAGAAGGTAACAGCTCGGTACACAAAAACACAATAGGGGATCTCTCGAGATACCGTCTCGTAGTCCCAAACATAAATGTGCAGTACAAAGGGATCTCCCGGAATACCGTTTCCTAGTCCCAAAGTAAATATGCAGTACAGGGGGATCTTCCAAAATACCGTTTCGTATTCCCAAAGTAAATATGCAGTAGAGGGGATCACCCAAAATACCGTTCTGTAGTCCTAAAGTCAATATGCAGTACAGGGGGATCTCCCGGAATACCGTTCCGTAGTCCCAAAGTAAATATGCAGTATAGGGGGATCTCCCAGAATACTGTTTCGTAGTCCCAAAGTAAATATGCAGCGCAAACAAAAGAAATACAACTACATCACAAAATCTTACGATTAAGACTAAGTACCAGTCAAGGAAGAAGCAGGAAATTCACTAAGCATGTTGCACAGAGTTCACATAAGCAGTTAAGACACATAGACATATTGTATTAGACTAAACTGGATACCTACACATATTGGAAATAACTCAATTAAGAATGAAAATAGATTAATACTCATTAAAATAGTGTAACTCAAAATAAGAGGAAAACAGGTTGCTGCTCAGTAAGAAAATCGCTTTTTTTCACAACTAGCCTGTGTACGTACTCGTTACCTCACGTACACAGCACTTACATATCACAATAGTTCTAAATATTAAGGGGTCCCCCCCTCCCCC
>AWOL01S0049467.1:27694-46039 GCA_000715115.1 Nicotiana otophora | reverse complement strand
GGCAAGTCAATTACCTCGAACCAAGCTCAATCAATCGGCCACAATGCCTTTTCCACGAATATCCGGCTCCGAATGGCCAAATCTAGCCAAAAGCAATTGCATATCATAAATACAACCATAATAGACTCATCTAATTAATTAAATCAATATTTTAACAAAAATTATGAAATTAACTCAAATCGCATGTGGGGCCCACATCTCGGAATCAAGTAAAAGTCACAAAATATGAACACCCATTCACTCACGAGTCTAACCATATAAACATTACTCAAATCCGACCAGAAATCCCCTTTCCAAACTCGAAATCTTTGAAGTTCTTCCAAATGTTTCCTAATTTCAACCCCAAAATCCGAAATTAAATGATAAAATCAACCATAGATTAGTGGAATATAACCATAAAGGAGTTAGGAATCATTACCCAAACACTTCCTCCGAAAATCTCTCCAAATTTTGCCTTCTACCGAGCTCTCAATCAAATATTTGTATTATGAATTCAACCCTCATTTTTGAACCTTAAATTCAGCCCAGGTACGTTTTTCTTTGCGAACGCGACATCACGATCGCGAACACGATGAACAATCTTCCACTGGCTCAAAATTCTTGTTTCGCGAACACGAGGGAACTCTCGCAAACGCGTACCTTCAACTGATGGAACCTTCGCGAATGCGGGAACCTCTTTGCGAACGCGTAGGCTTAATCCTCGAAGCTCCCTCTGCCCTGGTCCTCTACGCGAATGCGAGGACCATATCGCGAACGTGTAGGCTTAAGGTCCCACACCTTCGTGAACGCAGGATTAACATCGTGAATGAGAAGAACAACTTAGCTGCCTTTCCCAGATTCTCTACGCGATTGCGAGGCACCTCTCGCGAACGCGATGAAGGATTTTCTGTAATAAAACACCAGAAATCTGCCACTTCTCTAAGTCTAAAAATGACCCGTTGAGCATACGAAACACACTCGAGGCCCCCAGGACATCAACCAAACATACCAACAAGTCCTAAAACAGCATACGAACTTAGTTGAATCCTCAAACCACATCAAACAACGCTAAAATCACAAATCATCCTCCTATTCAAACTTAAAGAACTTGAAACTTCCAAATTCGACAACCGATGCCGAAACCAACCAAACCACTTCCGATTGACCCCAAATTTCTTACACAAGTCATATTCAACACTACGGACCTACTCCAACTTCCGGAATCGTATTCCGACCACGATATCAAAATTTCCACTACCGGTCCAAAACCCCAAAATTTTGACTTTCTCCATTTCAAGCCTAAATGAGCTACGGGACCCCAAAACACATTTCGGACACGTCCCTAAGCCCAAAATCACCCAACGGAGCTAACGGAATTGACAGAAATTCCATTCCAGAACCGTCTTCATACAGTTCTGACTACGACCCAAATTATAAAACTTAAGCTCTCATTTAGGGAATAAGTGTCCCAAAACACTCTGAAATTCAAAATCAATCATCCCGACAAGTCACAACAGCAGAAAATAGATATGGGGAAAGCAGTTAATATGGGTTCAGGGCTCTAACTCTCAAAACAACCGGCCGGGTCGTTACATCCTCCCCCTTTTAAAATAATCGTTCGTCCTCGAACGAGCATAGAGACATACCTGAAGTGGTTAAAAGATGAGGATAACGGTTGCGCATATCCTGCTCGGTCTCCCAAGTTGCCTCCTCGATCGGCTGTCCCCTCCACTGAGCGTTCACGGAAGTAATGTTCTTTGATCTTAGCTTTCTGACCTGCCTATCTAAAATATCCATTATCTCCTCAACATAAGATAGATCCTTGTCCAATTGGATTGAGCTGAAATCCAACACATGGGACGGATCGCCGTGATACTTCTGGAGCATCAAAACATGAAATACCGAATGAACTCCTGCTAGGCTAGGAGGTAAGGCAAGCTCATAAGCAACCTCCCCAACACGCCGCAACACCTCAAATGGACCAATGAACCTTGGGCTCAGCTTGCCCTGCTTTCCAAACCTCACAACGCCCTTCATAGGCGAAACCCGGAGCAAGACTCGCTCTCTAACCAAGAATGCCACATCGTGAATCTTCCGATCTGCATAACTCTTTTGTCTGGACTGGGATGTGCGAAGTTTATCCTGAATTACCTTAACCTTTTCCAAGGCATCCGGAACCATGTCCGTGCCCAATAATCTGGCCTCGCCGGGCTCGAACCAACCCACTGAGGACCGACACCGCCTACCATACAGAGCCTTATACGATGCCATCTGAATGCTGGATTGATAATTGTTGTTGTAAGAAAACTCTGCAAGTGGCAAGAACTGATCCCAAGCACCCCCAAGATCTATCAAACACGCACGGAGCATATACTCTAATATGTTGTGCTCAACTCAACCCGAGTACCCAACTCATGCTGTACAGCTCTCCGGAATTATGATGTAAACTGCGTACCCCGGTCAGAGATAATAGATACCGGTACGCCATGAAGCCTAACGATCTCACGAATATAGATTTGAGATAGTTGCTTAGAAGAATAGGTAGTCATCACAGGAATGAAATGAGCCGACTTGGTCAGCCTATCCACAATCACCCAAACTGCATCAAAAATCCGTTGAGTTCGTGGGAGTTGAACAACGAAATCCATAGTGATCCACTCCCATTGCCACTCCGGAATCTCTAACTTCTGAAGCAATCCACCTGGTCGCTGATGCTCATATTTTACTTGTTGGCAATTCAGACATCGAGCCACATACTCTACTATATGCCTCTTCATTTTCCTTCACAAGTAATGTTGTTTCAAGTCCTGATACATCTTTGCGGCACCCGAATGAATAAAGTACCCTGAACTGTGAGCCTTGTGGAGAATCAACTCACACAAATCATCTTTATTGGGAACACATAGCCTGCCCTGCATCCTCAATGCACCATCATCTCCAATAGTGACCTCATTAGCATCACCATGCTGGACCGTGTCCTTAAGGACAAGCAGATGGGGGTCATCATACTGGCTCTCCCTAATACGATCATAAATAGAAGACCGAGAGACCACATAAGCCAATACTCGACTCGGCTCAGAAATATTCAATCTCACAAACTTGTTGGCTAAGGCCTGAACATCCAATGCCATGGGCCTCTCTGATGCTGGTAGATATGCTAAACTCCCCAAACTCTCTGCCCGGCGACTTAGAGTATCGGCCACCACATTGGCCTTCCCAGGGTGGTACAAAATGGTGATATCATAATCCTTAAGCAGCTCCAACCACCTCCTCTGACGCAAATTAAGATCCTTATGCTTGAACAGATGCTGCAAACTCCGGTGATCGGTGTAAATCTCACAAGGAACACCATACGAATAATGCCGCCAAATCTTCAAGGCATGAGAAATAGCTGCTAACTCAAGGTCATGGATAGGATAGTTCTTTTCATGTACCTTCAGCTATCTGGACGTGTAGGCAATCATCCTACCATCCTGCATCAACACCGCGCCGAGACCAATCCGCGATGCATCACAATATACAGTATAAAACCCCGAACTTGTAGGAAATACCAATACTGGAGTTGTAGTCAAAGCTGTCTTGAGCTTCTGAAAGCTTTCCTCATATTCATCTGCCCACCTGAACGGAGCACCCTTCTGGGTCAGCCTGGTCATAGGTGCTGCAATAAATGAGAATCCCTCTACAAAACGACGGTAATACCCAGCCAAACTAAGAAAACTCCGGATCTCTATAGCTGAGGATGGTTTGGGCCAACTCTGTACTGCTTCAATCTTCTTCGGATCCACCTGGATCCCCCCAATCGATACTATATGACCCAAGAATGCCACTCAGTCTAGCCAAAACTCACACTTTGAAACTTTTGCATATAACTTCTTTTGTCTTAAAGTCTGAAGCGCAGTCCTCAGGTGTTGCTCATGATCTTCCCGAGTCTGGGAGTACAACAGAATGTCATCAATAAACATAATGGCGAATGAATCAAGATCGGAACACATTGTGCATCAAGTGCATAAAAGATTTTGGGGCATTGGTCAGCCCAAAAGACATCACAAGGAACTCGTAGTGACCATACCGAGTCTGGAAGGCAGTCTTTGGGATATCTGGCTCTCGAATCTTCAACTGATGATAGCCGGAACGTAAATCAATCTTGGAAAACACTCTGGCACCCTGTAACTGATCAAATAAGCCATCAATACTAGGCAATGGATACATGTTCTTCACTATGACTTTGTTCAACTAGCGGTAATCAATACACATCCGTATAAAACCATCATTTTGCTTCAGAAATAAGACAGGAGCACCCTAAGGTGACACACTAGGTCGAATGAAGTCCTTATTAAGAAATTCCTGTAACTGTTCTTTCAACTCCTTTAACTCAGGATGAGCCATACGATATGGAGTAATAGAGATGGGCTGAGTGCCCAGCAACAAATCAATGCCAAAATCAATATCTCTGTCGGGCGGCATGCCTCGAAGATCAGCTGGAAACACATCTGGAAAGTCCCTCACTACTAGAACTGACTCAACTGTAGGGGTAACAATACTGATATCTCTCACATAAGCTAGATACGCCTCACACCCCTTATCAACCATTCGGTGAGCTTTAAGAAAAGAAATAACTCTGTTGGGAGTATACTCTAAGGTACCTCTCCACTCTAATTGTGGTAAACCTGGCATAGCCAGCGTAACGGTCTTAGCGTGACACTCAAGAATAGCATAATGGGGCGACAACCAGTCCATGCCTAAAATAATATCAAAGTCCACCATGCTGAGCAATAATAAATTGTCTCTGGTCTCAAAACCGCTAAGAGCAATCAAACATGACCGATACACGTAGTCTACAACAAGAGAATCTCCTACAGGAGTAGACACATAAATAGGGAAACTCAAAGAATCCTGAGATATGCCCAAATATGGGGAAAAATAAGAGGACACATAAGAATATGTAGAGCCTGGGTCGAATAATACCGACGCATCTCTATGATAGACTGGAACAATACCTGTAATGACAGAATCAGAAGCGACTACCACTATACGAGCAGGAAGTGCATAGTATCTGGCCCGGCCTCCCCCTCTAGGGCGACATCTACCTCCCCGACCTTCACCTCGGGTGGGCTGAGTAGGTAGGGTGGCAGCTGGTGCTGTAATCATAGCCTGAGAACCCGGTGGAGCACGCTGTGACTGAGAGGTCTGTGGAGGTGCACCCCTAATAAATCTTATGTAATCCCTCAACACATGGCGAGTGTCGCCACACTCAAAACAAGCTCTAGGAGGGCGTGGCTTCTATGGCTGGCTCAGGCCAGGTCTACTGGACTGGCCGCTAGGAACACCCCATGCAGAAGGCACACTAGATACTGGTGGTGCATAATAAGGCTCTTGGGCCTAGAAGGGACCACTGGCGGCTGGAAGAGCTAAATGGACGGGGCAGATCACATTACCCCTACCATGGTGATCTGCCGGGACACGAGCTCCAGAATAATAACCAGTCTCTGGAGACCTTTTGGCCTCCCTCGCCTCTCTATCCCGGATAAGCATGCCCTCCAATCTCCTGGCGATACTCACAACCTGCTGATAAGAAATATCCATCTCTAACACCCTGGCCATACTAATCCGGATGCTGGGGTGGAGTCCCTCAATAAACCGTTGAACCCTCTCACGAACTGTGGCAACTAAGGCCGGTACATGTCGGGCCAAACCGCTGAAGCGGACTGCATACTCTGACATAATCATAGCACCCTGGCACAACTGCTCAAACTCTGCGCGCCATGAGTCCCTGAGGCTCTAAGGGACATACTCTCTCAAAACCATGTCTGAGAACTGAGTCTATGTAAGCGAAGTTTCCTCAGTCGGACTACTCAACTCATAAGCACGCCACCACTGATAGGCTGCTCCTCTAAGCTGGAATGTAGTAAAAGAAACCCCACTCGTCTCCGCTATGCCCATAGTATGGAGAATACGATGACACTCCTCCAGAAAACCCTGATCATCATCTGTAGCCAATCCGCTAAAGGAAGGTGGGAGGTACTTCTTATACCTCTCAAGTTTGAGCTGCTCCGCCTCAGAAGTTGTTGCCCTAACCTCGGGCTGAGTTGGAGCTACCGGGTGCATTAGTAAAATCTCTGGAACCTGGTCGACCTGAACTTGCTGCTCTGGAGTACCGGCGACGGGAGTCTGTGCTCATCCCCCAGCCTGAGATATGGCAGGAGCAAGTGAAATCAATCCAGCCTGAGCTAAGGTGTTGAACAAGCTCAGAAACTAGGCTAGAGTCTTCTAGAGGGCTGGTGCAGAAACAGGTACCTCAAGTGTCGGCCCTCCAGCTGGAGCTACTAGGGGATCCTCTGTAGCAGCTCGTGTGGGTGCTTTGGATGCACCACGTAGACGTCCTCGTCCTCTACCCCGGCCTCTCACGCCTCTAGCAGGGGGCACGGATGCCTGGTCATCAGATCTACTTGTACGTGTCCTCACCATCTGTGAGAGAATAGAATACAGAAGTATAGAATTTTTGAAGTCAACAATTATCACACGACAAGGAATCAAAGTAGTGAAAGGTTCCTAACAATTCCATAGCCTCCCGAATATAAGTACAGATGTCTCTATACCGATCTACGAGACTCTAATAAACCGGCTTGTGACTCATGACACCTATGAAACTAGAGCTCTGATACCAACTTGTCACAACCCAATTTTTCCTCCGTATGTCGTCGTGATGGCACCTAGTCTCTACGACTAGGTAAGCCTAACATTTGCGGAATAATGAAATGGAAACATAAATTTAACAACTAACTGTTCAAAAATACACAGCAAATCCCAAAACCCGGAACATAGTGAATCACAAACTACAGAAGGAAAAATCTAGTGTCTCTATACAGCATAGTCAAACAAGAAAAAATACATAAGATAATGGATATGGGAAAGAGTAGAAGGGGACGTCGAGGTCTGCAGATGCGACAGATATACCTTGAAGTCTCCAAAGATGTCCCGACTTGCTGATAGTGCGGCTGATAAGGAGTACTTGGATCTACACACAAAAAATATGTGCAGAGAGTAGCATGAGTACACCACAATCGGTACCTAGTAAGTGCCAAACCTAACCTCGGTCGAGTAGTGACGAGGTCAGGTCAGGGCCCTACTAGTAAATATGTAATAAAACAAGATAGAGTGTAATACCGCAATAACATAAAGGCTGAAATCTAACAACAATGAAATCATAGAAGGTAACAGCTCGGTACACAGAAACACAACAGGGGATCTACTAAGATACCGTCTCGTAGTCCCAAACGTAAATGTGCAGTACAAAGGGATATCCCGAAATACCATTTCGTAGTCCTAAAGTAAATATGCAGTACAGGGGGATCTCCTGAAATACCGTTCCGTAGTCCCAAAGTAAATATGCAGTACAGGGGGATCTCCTGAAATACCGTTCCGTAGTCCCAAAGTAAATATGCAGTATAAGGGGATCTCTCGGAATACTGTTTCATAGTCCCAAAGTAAATATGCAGTGCAAACAATAGAAATACAACTACATCACGAAATCTTATGATTTAGACTAAGTACCAATTAAGGAAGAAGCAGGAAATTCACTAAGCATGTTGCACAGAGTTCACATAAGCAGTTAAGACCCATAGACATACTGTATTAGACTAAACTGGATAGCTACACATATTGGAAATAACTCAATTAAGAATGAAAATAGATTAATACTCATTAACATGGTGTAACTCAAAATAAGAGGAAAACGGGTTGCTGCTCAGCAAGAAAATCGGTTTTGTTTTCACAACTAGCCCGTGTACGTACTTGGCACTTCACGTACACGACACTCACATATCACAATAGTTCCAAATCTTAAGGGGATTTCCCCCACACAAAGTTAGCAAGCCACTTACCTCGAACCAAGCTCAATCAATCGGTCACAATGCCTTTCCCACGAATATCCGGCTTCAAATGGCCCAAATCTAGCCAAAAGCAATTACATATCATAAATACAGCCATAATAGACTCATCTAATTAATGAAATCAACCTTTTTAACAAAAATTCCGAAATTAACTCAAACATTGCATGTGGGTCCCATGTATCGGAATCAAGTAAAAGTCACAAAATACGAACACCCATTAGCTCACGAGTCTAACCATATAAAAATTACTCAAATCCGACCACAAATCCCCTTTCAAAACTCGAAATCTTTTTTGAAGAAGTTCTTCCAAATGTTTCCAAATTGCAACCCCAAAATCCGAAATTAAATGATGAAATCAACCATAGATTAGTGGAATATAATCATAAAAGATTTAGGAGTCATTACCCAAAAACATCCTCCGAAAATCTCTCCAAATTTCGCCTTCTACCGAGCTCTCAATCAAATCTTTGCATTATGAACTCAACCTTCATTTTTGAACTTTAAATTCTGCCCAGGTGCGTTCTTCTTTGCGAACGCGACATCACGATCGTGAACGCGATGCACAATCTTCCACTGGCCCCAAATTCCTCCTTCGCGAACGCGAGGGGACTCTCGCGAATGCATACCTTCCAGTGACGGACCCTTCGCTAATGCGGGAACCTCTTCACGAACGCGTAGGCTTAATGCCCGAAACTCCCTCTGCCCCGTTCCTCTATGCGAACGCGAGGACTATATCGTGAATGCGTAGGCTTAAGGACCCGCACCTTTGCGAATGCAGGAACAACATCGCGAACATGAAGAACAACTTAGCTGCCTTTCCCAGATGCTCTATGTGATCGCGAGTCACCTCTCGCGAACGCGATGAAGGATTTTCTGCAATGAAACACTAGAAATTTGCCAATTCTCTAAGTCCAAAAATGACCCGTTGAGCATCTGAAACACACCCGAGGCCTGCGGGACCTCAACCAAACATACCAACAAGTCCTAAAATAGCATATGAACTTAGTCGAATCCTCAAACCATATCAAACAACGCTAAAATCACAAATCATCCTCCGATTCAAACTTAAAGAACTTAAAACTTCCAAATTCGACAACCGATGCCGAAACCAACCAAACCACGTCTGATTGACCCCACAATTTGCACACAAGTCATATTCAACACTACGGACCTACCCCAACTTCCAGAATCAGATTCCGACCCAGATATCAAATTTTCCACTACCGATCCAAAACTCCAAAATTTTGACTTTCGCCATTTCAAGCCTAAATGAGCTACGGGCCCCCAAAACACATTTCGGACACGCCTCTAAGCCCAAAATCACCCAACGGAGCTAACGAAATCGACAAAAATTCTAATCCGGAATTGTCTTTACACAGTTCTGACTACGGTCCAAATTCTAAGACTTAAGCTCTCATTTAGGGACTAAGTGTCCCAAACCACTCTGAAACTCAAAACCAATCATCCCGGCAAGTCACAATAGTAGAAATAGATATGGGGAAAGCAGTTAATAGGGGTTCAATGCTCTAACTCTCAAAACGATCGGACGGGTCGTTACAACTTCAAATTTTTTCTGGGGTGTTACATTCTCCCCCACTTAGGATCATTCGCCCTTGAGTTAGAAGTAGAGTCCACCCTCAAACACATAACATAACTTATCTCTTTTTTCACACGTCTCAATCTCCCAAATTTTACAGAACTTTGGGCAGAGTCTCTCTTGTAAATAGGGCCTATCCACCTGTCAGAGTAACACCAAAATAACTCCTAACAGCACATCCACAACCCAACAAAGAACCGCAATATATATATATCAATAACACTAATCTCAACATTACAAGCACCGCATTATCATAATGATATCAGGACATGAAGCACATTATATGTATGCCCATCACCACATCTCTAGTCTTAATAGTTGTTCATAATCGATTACAACATCGCCAATTAACCTCATATTAACCAAAACCTCGTTTTGAATTTTCACAATACTGACAGCAAAATGTGAGGCATGAAGACCTCATAACTATTTACCCGACTTAACGAATCACATTTAACTCCACCTGGGCGCATACCTCGTAGGCTAACACTCAATATTTATAGCACAAATATGGCTAAATATGCACAGAAAATACATAAAAAATTATCGAATAAGCCTGACAGGCATGACTCTTTATTAATATTATAGTACAAATTTAAATTTCACAAAGGAAGAATTTAAACACACAAATGTTTCATCACAAGGACCTCGTCCTTATATAACTTTCACTACGGCTCGTAGTCCGGTTTAAATATTTTACATCATATAAAAATATGAGGATCTCGTCCTCATCTCTGAATCATATGTATTTTGTACATTGTGCCAACTGAAATTTTCCATTCCCTTTCTTTCTTCTTTTTAATAAATTCTGTAAACAGTTTTCACAACACATAATGAACCCCCATACCAATAGGGCATATAATTCATAACACTGAAATTAAATATTCCGAAATCACATCAAAACCCACTTTAGTGAGTAATAGAAAGTCAATTTTGGACTTATAGCCCTCAATAGTGAACAAAAATAAAAATGATAAACACAGGCCAACATCATCAAATCTCCCAACAGGGGTAAACACGTGAGTGGTGTACAAATCACAAACTCTCCATATATGGAGCACGATAGGAGGTCTCACCTCGATAATCAGAATTGAATCAAAATAAGAATAGTGCTCCTTTTATTATAAATTAAATCATACTTGTACGACACCATCTGGTGTATTGGCCTCAACAAAGTCATAGCAATTATATCAATGGTCCGGGCCTCCCCCTCTTGGGCGCCATCTACCCGCCTGTCCTCCACCCCTAACTGGTTGTGTACGTGGGGTATTAACTGGAATAACCACTATAAGAACCCCGCACCGGTGGTACATTAAAAGAACTTACTGTAGCACCCCGAATATTCTAAAATTGTTTATGTGACCCTTCTGGTGCTGAAATATAGAATTATTAAGGATGCAGGAATACCGCAAGCCCTAGCATCATCAAATACAAATCTCACCTCTTAATCATATATAAATTTCGGAGAACCTTTCAATACCACATAAATACATCTCAGGCCAAAACTAATATAACACATGACCCCACAATCTGATCGTTGATAGTGGACTCCCCTCACTTGGCGCGAAGCTATAGGACACAGTCCAATGATTCACAACACTAACCTTCATCGCTCGTATGACACCAGTCATAAGACACCTCAAGCCATTTATTTGGCGCATGTCATCCTCGTGACATTTAAACTTGCTTACTCCAGTGCCTTGGGTGCTAGTATGTACCCTTCGCTAAATAGAAATCCCATGCGAACTACATAGTCTCTAATACCACCAACTATCTTCAGATCTACATCCACCTCGTGAACTTACCACGATTGTGATGATTAGGCAATTAATTAAACCTTCTCAAGATCCTACTTATCAACCAGATGTCAGAACCTATTGCACCCCCATGTGCACAACTGAATGATCTCTCCATACTTCTGCATCCTCGATCTGGACGATATATTATAACAATGGTTTAGCAACCCTGACTCCCTTATAACCCCTCTGTAGTATCACGAACTATTGGCGCATAGTTGATAGCGAGTGCGCAATTTCATACACGAGTGGATGAAAAAGAACATAAGATATATGCTTCAAGCTGAATAAATGTCGCACGATAAGGAATGAAAGAAGTGGAAACTTTCCTACTAGCTATGTAGCCTCTCGAAGATAAGCACAGACATCTCCGTACCGATCCGCAAGACTCTACTAAACTCGTTCGTGACTCGTAGAACCTATAAACCTAGAGCTTTGATACCAACTAGTCACGGCCCAAAATCCTACCATAGGCGTCGTGATGGAACTTAGTCTCTAAGACTAAGTAAGTCAATTATAATTACAATTCAAGCCAAAAAGCAATTTCAACACTTAAACCAACAGCGAAAATAATTACAAACAACCTCCCAAGACTGGTAATACTGAGTCACGAACTCTAACTGGATTTATGAAATGATCTCAAGGATAAAATATACAATACTGTTTGACTAATAATTAACATACAATAAAATGGAAAGACTCCAAGGGACTGCAACAACCAAGCAGCTCTACCTTGAATCCTTGCGATCAACACACTAACTAAGCCCGAGTCTGATATCTCCAGTAGCTGGCTCTGCATAAAAATATGCAGAAGTGTAGTATGAGTACACCACGGTCGGTACCTAGTAAGTATCAAGACTAACCTCGGTGGAGTAGTGACGAGATACAGTCAAGACACTCGCTAGTCAAATAACCTGTGCAATATAGCAGTATACAATAGTACTAGAAAATAATTAGCAATAATAACAACAACATTCAACCAGTGATATAAACATTAAGGCAACAAGAACACCATAATTATTACTCGAATGAATAAGGAACACAAGTACAACCAATTAAACATGTCCTTCAAATATAAATCTTTCACATATAATTCCTTCGAATCAATACCTTCTGAATATAATTCTTTGAAATAATATATTATAAAAGTCACCTTGTGACACCTCATTTCAAAATCATAAACATACGGGTCTCAGCCCACTTCCATATTTTCACGGCACCTCGTGTCCATATTTTTATCACAACTGCACGGACAACTTACGTGCCAATAATATCAATGTATATAAGATACACATGATCAATTTATTTCCACTAAAGTGAGTTTATAATTTTTAAATCAAGTAAGAAATCAACAAAGAAATGAATTTATTTTAGAAATTATTTGGGTAAAGAAAATAACATTTCACTTAAATTAAAGCATCGGATAAACTACTGATTTGGATGTAAAACTATTTAATTTAAAATATAATAATAATTTCTTTTATTTAAATTTACTTAATCATCGAAACTCAGTAAGAAAAACCAGAAATATACTTCTTTAGAGTCTCGTACTAAAAAGCCAAAGCCAACACAATACAACTAGGAGCACAAAACTTATAATAATAAAGTCAACTAGTACATCACGAAAGAAGAAAAGAATTTACATATTAAATAAAACAAAATCATCCAAGACAAGAACATAAATAAATAAATATAAACAGGGCACTCCCGAGGTACCGCCTCGTAGTCTCAAATCATAAATAAATTCACAATATCTCATTTTCTTATATCACTGCGGGAGCCTTCACATTTAATTTTAAAAGAAATTATTTTTTTCCGAAATAGCATCCCGCATTTTAGCCACCCTTATCATAGCGCATGACTTTTGGTAGTTCCCCTACTAGCCACGCATTTCAAGCCACCCTTATCTCACCGCATGTGTTTCAACACCCGACCTTATATTACCGCATGTGTATCAATAACACAATATTTTACAAATCGCATCTCAAGTGCCCAAATATCACAGCATAATACAACTTGCACCTCAAGGGCTCAAATATTACAACATATCATAAATTTCACATCAAGTGCTCAAATATTACAACATATCACAAATTGCACATCAAGAGCTCAAATATTACAACATATCACAAATTGCACATCAAGTGCTCAAATATTATAACATATCAAAAATTACACATTAAGTGCTCAAATATTACAACATATCACAGAAATCAACAATACATTATTTTTCCACAATCGCCTACCCACGACTCGATCATAATGTGTACAACATCTTAACAAAATGTTCGGGAGTGAACAACTCAACCGAATAATATTTCACAATTTGGCACTTTGCCTCAATATGATTCACGGCCTATATAATTCAATACGAAATTTTCAACAACATGAACTGAAAAGTAATTCATCAAGGAACAACACCTCTTTTAAATCACAACTTCAAGAAATAAATAGATTTATTCATCTTATTAACAAAATTTTCCATTTAAATTATCTGTAGTTAAAATCAATAATGAAAGTGTTTTTCATAAAAATGGAAAATCAAACAAACACAGAGTTCACATAAAAGTCAAGTGGCAATCGCACCAAATTATCATATAAAAACAACCTTGCCAAACAAGGAATGAGGCATGACAAACAAGGGATTCAATCAGTTACAATAATTTTTAAATTTAAAACTTAATGTCGTCTACTAATTTCAACCGATATAATATGCACAGATAAACCAAGTACATACTCGTCACCTCGCGTACATGGTTTTCAATTACAAAATTTTCACATAAGACTCAATTCCTAAGGGGTAATTCCCCCACTCAAGGTTAGGCAAGATACTTACCTTTTTTTAAGTTATGTCGATATTCCAAAATCGCCTTCATGCTTGAATTGACCTCCGAACAGCTCAAATCTATCCAAATTAATTGTATAACATCATTAAATTTTATCGGAAATAATTTCGGATAATACAACGCCGACTTAAAATTTTATTCTAAAAAGTCAACTAAAGTTAACGCGGGGCTCGCCTCTCCAAACCCGATATAATTTTCACCAAATCCAAACAATCATTCCGATACGAGTTCAACCATACCAATTTTATCAAATTCTGATAACAATTCGACCTCCAAATCTTAAATTTTTGTTTTTGGAAGATTTTGCAAAAATCTTGATTTCTTCCATTTAAATCCGAAATAAATGATGCATATAACCATAAGATCATGAAGTATAACCACTTTAGGATATAGAACACTTACACCAATCCATATGGTGAACATCGCCTCAAATATCGCGTCAATCCGAGCTCCATAGCTCCAAATATGTTAAAAATAGTTGAAACCTCAGAATATAGCTATTGTCTAGGTATTAATTCTTCGCAATCGCGAAGCACAAAATTTTTCAGTCCCAAAATTTCTTTTCGCGATCGCGAAGAACAAACTCCCCAACACTTCCAGACAGCCTCTAGTATAATGGTCATAACATTTTGTACAAAACTCCAAATTGCAAATAGTTTAACTTTCTGAAAATTAGAAACCAAGGGATATAACTTTTATTTGTTTCTCATCTCCTAATTCTGTATAAATTGCTTAGATATAAGCTTCTAAAGTCAGCCCTTTGCAAGAGATATTTCCAAACTCTTTCCAGACAGCCTATAGCATATCCTCCATAACCGTTTATACAAAAATCCAAATGACAAATGGTTTACTTTTCTGAAAACTAGAAATCAAGGGCTACAACTTTCATTTTTAGATCATCTCCAAATTCCTTATAGATTGCGATATATAAGCTTCCAAAATCAAGTTAGTGTAGCAGAGATTTTGTTCTACGCGATCGCGAAAAGGCTTCCGCGATCGCGATTCACAGTGCCCAAACAGCAATATTGCTCTTTGCGATCGCGACCTTTTGTCCGTGATTGCGATGCATACCTCTGTGGCCAAAAACCAGCAACTAAAAATGGCCTAGAAATGGTCTGAAACCACCCTGAAACTCACCCGTGCCCCTCGGGATCTCAACCAAATATACCAAGAAGTCCTAGCACATCATACAAACTTAGTCGTAGCCTAAAATCACATTAAACAACGCTAAAACCACGAATTATGCCCCAATTCAAGCTTAATGAAACTAAGAAATTTCATCTTCTACATTCGACGCCGAAACCTATCAAATCAAGTCCGATTGACCTCAAATTTTGCATACAAGTCATTAATGACATAATGGACCTATAATAATTTTCAGAACTGGATTCCGACCCCGATATCAAAAAGTCAACTCCCCGGTCAAACTTCCAACTTAAACTTCATATTTTTGCCATTTCAAGCCTAACTTAACTACGGCTTCCAAATACTTTTCCGAAAACACTCCTAAATCCAAAATCACCATACGAAGCTATTGGAATCATCGAAATTTCATTCCGGAGTCGTTTACTCAAAAGTCAAACTCCGGTCAACTCTTTTCATTTAAGCTTCAAAAGTAAGAATTATTCTCTCAGTTTAATTCCGAATCTTTAGAAAATCAAACCTGACCACATACACGGGTTATAAACATATTATGAAGCTTCTCGGGACCTTAAGTCTCTGAACGGGCCGTTAATTCTTAAAACGACATGTCGGGTCATTACATTCTCCCCCTCTTAAACATACGTTCGTCCTCGAACGTGCTAAGAATCTTTCTAAGGACTTAATTTACTGAATGTATTTAATCCACACATACTCGTGGGTGATTCTATGTCACCATAAATTTAATAGGGGTCCGACAATACCATCTCAGTTGAGATTACTTTTTTGATCCATATTTATAAACTTTAAAACCAATTTCTTACACTCCAAACATTTCCAAAAGGCCTGATTTTCACATCAACACACGATATTAGTCTCAACTAGCTATAGCAACTTGTGCCGACGCACATCTACTTTCTTGATAGTGTTGAAGTACTTCGAAATTTTTTCGGGGTGTTACATTCTCCCCCACTTAGGATCATTTGCCCTTGAATGAGAAGTAGAGTCTGCCCTCAAACACATAACATAACTTATCTCTTCTTTCGCACGTCTCAATCCCCCAAATTTTACTAACTCCCAAATTTTACAGAAAATTCGGTAGAGTCTCTCCTGTAAATGAGGCCTATCCACCTGCCAGAGTAACACCAAAACAACTCCTAACAACATATCCACAACCCAACAAAGTGCCACAATGTATATATCAATAACACTAATCTCAACATTACTAGCACCGCATTATCATAATGACATCATGACATGAAGCACATCATATGTATGCCCATCACCACATCTCTGGTCTTAATAGTTGTTCATAATTGATTACAACATCGCCAATTAGCCTCATATTAACCAAAACCTCATTTCGAATTTTCACAACACTGACAGCAAAATGTGAGGCATGAAGACCTCATAACTAGTTGCCTGAATTAACGAATCACATTTAACGCCACCTAGGCACACACCTCGTAGGCTGTACTCAATATTTACAGCACAAATATGGCTAAATATGCACAGAAAATACAAACAAAATTATCAAATAAGCCTAACTGGCATGACTCCTTATTAATACTATCGTACAAATTTAAATTTCACAAAGGAAGAATTTAAACACATAAATGCATCACCGCAAGGACCCCGTCCTTATATAACTTCCATTACGGCTTGTAGTCCGGTTTAAATATTTCACATCATATACAAATGTGAGGATCGCATCCTCATCTCTGAATCATAGGTATTTTAAACATTGTGCCAACTGAAATTTTCCATTCCCTTTCTTTCTTCTTTTTAATAAATTCCGTAAACAGTTTTCACTACACATAATGAACCCCCATACCAACAGGGCATATAATTCATAAAACTGAAATCCAATATTCCAAAATCACATCAAAACCCACTGTAGTGAGTAATAGTTTTTGGACTTATAGCCCTCAATAGCGAACAAAAATAAAAATGATAGATACAGGCTAACATCATCAAATCTCCCAATAACGGTAAACATGTGAGTGGTATACAAATCATAAACTCGCCATATATGGAGCACGATAGGAGGTCTCACCTCGATAATCAGAATTGAATGAAAATACGAATAGTGCTCCTTTTATTATAAATTAAATCATGATTGTACGACACCATCTGGTATATTGGCCTCAACCAAGTCATAGCAATTATATCAACGAGTCGGACCTCCCCCTCTTGGGCGCCCTCTACCGGCCTGTCCTCCGCCCATAACTGGTTGTGCACGTGGAGTATTAATTGAAATAACCACTGTAAGAACCATGTGCCGGTGGTGCATTAAAACAACTTATTATAGGACCCCAAATATTCTAATATTATTTATGTGACCCTGCCAGTACTGAAATATAGAATTATTAAGGATGCGGGAATACCGCAAGCCCCAGCATCATCCCATACAAATCACACCTCTTAATCATATACAAGTTTTGAAGAATCTTTCAATACCACATAAATATATCTCCGGCCAAAACTAATATAACAAATGACCCCACAATCTGATATTACAACATATCACAAATTGCACATCAATTGTTCAAATATTACAACATATCACAAATTGCACATCAAGTGCTCAAATATTACAACATATCACAAATTGTACATTAAGTGCTCAAATATTACAACGTATCACATAAATTAACAATACATTATTTTTCTACAATAAGGAGCCCACGACTCGATCATAATGTGTACAACATCTTAACAAAATGTTTGGGAGTAAATAACTCAACCGAATAATATTTCATAATTTTGCACTTTGCCTCAATATGATTCACGGCCTTTATAATTCAATACCAAATTTTCAACAACGTGAACTAAAAAGTAATTCATCAAGGAACAACACCTCTTTTAAATCACAACTTCAAGAAATAAATAGATTTATTCATCTTATTAACTAAATTTTCCATTTAAATTATCTATAGGTAAAATCAATAATGAAAGTATTGTCCATAAAAATGGCAAATCAAACAAACACAGAGTTCACATAAAAGTCAAGGGGCAATCACACCAAATTATCATATAAAAACAACCTCGGCAAACAAGGAATGAGGCATGACAAATAAGGGATTTAATAAGTTACA
>AWOL01S0049467.1:2723-26920 GCA_000715115.1 Nicotiana otophora | reverse complement strand
ACATTAAGTGCTCAAATATTACAACATATCACAGAAATCAACAATACATTATTTTTTTCACAATAAGGAGCCCACGACTCGATCATAATGCGTACAACATCTTAACAAAATGTTCGGGAGTGAACAACTCAACCGAATAATATTTCATAATTTGGCACATTGCCTCAATATGATTCACGGCCTTTATAATTTAATACCAAATTTTCAACAACGTGAACTGAAAAGTAATTCATCAAGGAACAACACCTCTTTTAAATCACAAATTCAAGAAATAAATAGATTTATTCATCTTATTAACTAAATTTGTCATTTATATTATCTATAGGTAAAATCAATAATGAAAGTATTGTCCATAAAAATGGCAAATCAAACAAACACAGAGTTNTTTATGTGACCCTGCCAGTACTGAAATATAGAATTATTAAGGATGCGGGAATACCGCAAGCCCCAGCATCATCCCATACAAATCACACCTCTTAATCATATACAACTTTCGAAGAACCTTTCAATACCACATAAATAGATCTCATGCCAAAACTAATATAATGCATGACCCCACAATCTGATATTACAACATATCACAAATTTCACATCAAGTGCTCAAATATTACAAAAAATCAAAAATTGCACATCAAGTGCTCAAATATTATAACATATCACAAATTGCACATTAAGTGCTCAAATATTACAACATATCACAGAAATCAACAATACATTATTTTTTTCACAATAAGGAGCCCACGACTCGATCATAATGCGTGCAACATCTTAACAAAATGTTTGGGAGTGAACAACTCAACCGAATAATATTTCATAATTTGGCACATTGCCTCAATAAGATTCACGGCCTTTATAATTTAATACCAAATTTTCAACAACGTGAACTGAAAAGTAATTCATCAAGGAACAATACCTCTTTTAAATCACAAATTCAAGAAATAAATAGATTTATTCATCTTATTAACTAAATTTGTCATTTATATTATCTATAGGTAAAATCAATAATGAAAGTATTGTCCATAAAAATGGCAAATCAAACAAACACAGAGTTCACATAAAAGTCAAGTGGCAATCACACCAAATTATCATATAAAAACAACCTCGGCAAACAAGGAATGAGGCATGACAAATAAGGGATTTAATAAGTTACAACAATTTTCCAATTTAATACTTAAGGGCATCTACGAACTTCAACCGATATAATATGAACATATAAACCAAGTACGTACTAGTCACCTCGCGTACATGGTTTTCAATTATAAAATTTTCACATAAGACTCAATGCCTAAGGGGTAATTCTCCCACTCAAGGTTAGGAAAGATACTTACCTTTTTTTTAAAGTTATGCCGATATTCCAAAATCGCCTTCTTACTTGAACTGACCTTTGGACAGCTCAAATCTATCCAAATGAATTATATAACTTTATTAAAATTCATCAGAAACAATTTCGGATAATAAAACATCGACTTAATATTTTATTCTAAAAAGTCAACCAAAGTCAACGAGGGGCCCGCCTCTCGGAACCCGGCATAATATTCACCAAATGTGAAGACGCATTCCGATACGAGTTCAACCATACCAATTTTATCATATTCTGATAACAACTCGACCTCCAAATCTAAAACTTTCATTTTTGAAAGATTTTGCAAAAATCTTGATGTTTTCCATTTAAATCCGAAATAAATGATGCATTTAACAATAGAATGATGACGTATAATCACTTTAAGATATAGAACACTTACCCCAATCCATATGGTGAAAAGCACCTCAAATATCGCTTCAATCTGAGCTTCATAGCTCCAAATATGTTAATAATGGTTGAAACCTCGAAATATAGCTATTGTCCAGGTATTTACTCTTCACGATCCCAAAAAATGCTTCGCGGTCGTGAAGCACAAAATTTTTCAGCCCTAAAATTGCTCTTCGCGATCGCGGACAACTATTCGCGATCGCGAAGAACAAACTCCCCAACTCTTCCAAACAGCCTCTAGTATAATGGTCATACCCATTTGTACAAAACTCCAAATTGAAAATAGTTTAACTTTCTGAAAACTAGATACCATGGGATATAATTTTATTTGTTGTTCAACTCCCAATTCCTTATAGACTCCAAGATATAAGCTTCCAAAGTCATCCCGGTGCAACAGAGATTTCTAAACTCTTCCTAGATATTCTATACTGTATCTGCCATAACGTTTTGTATAGACTTCCAAATGACAAATGGTTTACTTTTCTGAAAACTAGACATCAAGGGCTATAACTTTCGTTTTTGGATCATCTCCAAATTCCTTATAGATTGTGATCTATAAGCTTCCAAATTCGGGTTAGTGTAGCAGAGGTTTTGTTCTACGCGATCGTGAAAAGGCTTCCGCGATCGTGATTAACAGTTCCCAAACAGATAAAATGGCTCTTCGCGATCGCGACCTTTTGTCCGTGATCGCGATGCATACCTCTGTGGCCAAAAACCAGCAACTAAAAATAGCTTAGAAATGGTCCGAACCCACCCTGAAACTCACCCGAGCCCCTCGGGATCTCAACCAAATATACCAACAAGTCCTAGAACATCATACAAACTTAGTTGTAGCCTCAAATCACATCAAACAACGCAAAAACCACGAATTATACCATAATTCAAGCTTAATGAAACTAAAGAATTCTAACTTCTACATTCGACGCCGAAACCTATCAAATCAAGTCTGATTGACCTCACAATTTGCTCACAAGTCATAAATGACATAACGGACCTATGATAATTTTCAGAACTGGATTCCGACCCCGATATCAAAAAGTCAACTCCCCAGTAAAACTTCCAACTTAAACTTCATATTTTTGCCATTTCAAGCCTAATTTAACTACATCTTCCAAATAAATTTCCGAACATACTCCTAAATCCAAAATCACCATACGAAGCTATTGGAATCATCGCAATTTCATTCCGAAGTCGTTTTCTCAAAAGTCAAACTCCGGTCAATTCTTTTCATTTAAACTTCAAAAATGAGAATTGCTCTCTCGGTTTAATTCCGAATCTTTAGAAAATCAAACATGACCACTCACGCGGGTTATAATACATATTATGAAGCTTCTCGGGACCTTAAGTCACTGAACGGGCCGTTAATTCTTAAAACGACATGTCGGGTCATTACATTCTCCCCCTCTTAAACATACGTTCGTCCTCAAACGTGCCAAGAATCTTTCTAAGGACTTAATTTACTGAATGTATTTACTGCACACATACTCGTGGGTGAGTCTATGTCACCATAAATTTCATAGGGGTCCGACAATACCATCTCAGTTGAGATTACTTTTTTGATCCACATTTATAAACTTTAAAACCAATTTCTTACACTCCAAACATTTCCAAAAGGCCTCATTTTCACATCAACACGCGATATTAGTCTCAACTTGCTATAGCAACTCGTGCCTACGCACATCTACTTTCTTGATAGTGTTGAAGTACTTCAAAATTTTTTCGGGAGAGGGGGGGGGGAGAACATTCTCCCCCACTTAGGATCATTCGCCCTTGAATGAGAAGTAGAGTCCGCCCTCAAACACATAACATAACTTATCTCTTCTTTCGCACGTCTCAATCCCCCAAGTTTTACTAACTCCCAAATTTTACAGAACATTTGGTAGAGTCTCTCCTGTAAATGGGGCCTATCCACCTGCTAGAGTAATACCAAAACAACTCCTAACAACACATCCACAACCCAACAAAGCGCCATAATGTATATATATCAATAACACTAATCTCAACATTACTAGCACCGCATTATCATAATGATATCATGACATGAAGCACATCATATGTATGCCCATCACCACATCTCTGATCTTAATAGTTATTCATAATTGATTACAACATCGCCAATTAACCTCATATTAACCAAATCCTCATTTCGAATTTTCACATCACTGACAGCAAAATGTGAGGCATGAAGACCTCATAACTAGTTACCTGAATTAACGAATCACATTTAACGCCACCAGGGCACACACCTCATAGGCTAACACTCAATATTTACAGCACAAATATGGATAAACATGCATAGAAAATACAAACAAAATTATCAAATAAGCCTAACAGGCATGACTCCTTATTAATACTATAGTACAAATTTAAATTTTACAAAGGAAGAATTTAAACACATAAATGTTTCACCGCAAGGACCACGTCCTTATATAACTTCAACTATGGCTTGTAGTCCGGTTTAAATATTTCATAATATATAAAAATGCGAGGATCTCGTCCTCATCTCTGGATCATAGGTATTTTGACATATTGTATCAACTGAAATTTTCCATTCCCTTTCTTTCTTCTTTTTAATAAATTCTGTAAATAGTTTTCACAATACATAATGAACCCCAATACCAATAGGGCATATAATTCATAAAGCTGAAATCAAATATTCCAAAATCACATCAAAACCCACTATAGTGAGTAATAGAAAAATAGTTTTGGACTTATAGCCCTCAATAGTGAACAAAAGAAATATTAATAGACACGGGCTAACTCTCCCAACAGGGGTAAACACGTGAGTGGTATACAAATCACAAACTCGCCATATATGGAGCACGATAGGAGGTCTCACCTCGATAATCAAAATTGAATCAAACTAANAAATCTCCCAATAACGGTAAACATGTGAGTGGTATACAAATCATAAACTCGCCATATATGGAGCACGATAGGAGGTCTCACCTCGATAATCAGAATTGAATGAAAATACGAATAGTGCTCCTTTTATTATAAATTAAATCATGATTGTACGACACCATCTGGTATATTGGCCTCAACCAAGTCATAGCAATTATATCAACGAGTCGGACCTCCCCCTCTTGGGCGCCCTCTACCGGCCTGTCCTCCGCCCTTAACTGGTTGTGCACGTGGAATATTAATTGAAATAACCACTGTAAGAACCATGTGCCGGTGGTGCATTAAAACAACTTATTATAGCACCCCAAATATTCTAAAATTATTTATGTGACCCTGCCAGTACTGAAATATAGAATTATTAAGGATGCGGGAATACCGCAAGCCCCAGCATCATCCCATACAAATCACACCTCTTAATCATATACAAGTTTTGAAGAATCTTTCAATACCACATAAATATATCTCCGGCCAAAACTAATATAACAAATGACCCCACAATCTGATATTACAACATATCACAAATTGCACATCAATTGTTCAAATATTACAACATATCACAAATTGCACATCAAGTGCTCAAATATTACAACATATCACAAATTGTACATTAAGTGCTCAAATATTACAACGTATCACATAAATTAACAATACATTATTTTTCTACAATAAGGAGCCCACGACTCGATCATAATGTGTACAACATCTTAACAAAATGTTTGGGAGTAAATAACTCAACCGAATAATATTTCATAATTTTGCACTTTGCCTCAATATGATTCACGGCCTTTATAATTCAATACCAAATTTTCAACAACGTGAACTAAAAAGTAATTCATCAAGGAACAACACCTCTTTTAAATCACAACTTCAAGAAATAAATAGATTTATTCATCTTATTAACTAAATTTTCCATTTAAATTATCTATAGGTAAAATCAATAATGAAAGTATTGTCCATAAAAATGGCAAATCAAACAAACACAGAGTTCACATAAAAGTCAAGGGGCAATCACACCAAATTATCATATAAAAACAACCTCGGCAAACAAGGAATGAGGCATGACAAATAAGGGATTTAATAAGTTACAGCAAGTTTCCAATTTAATACTTAAGGGCGTCTACGAATTTCAACCGATATAATATGCACATATAAACCAAGTACGTACTCGTCACCTCGCGTACAAGGTTTTCAATTACATAATTTTCACATAAAACTCAATTCCTAAGGGGCAATTCCCCCACTCAAGGTTAGGAAAGATACTTACCTTTTTTTGAAGTTATGCTGATATTCCAAAATCGCCGTATTGATTGAATTGACCTCCGGACAGCTCAAATCTATCTAAATTAATTGTATCACTTCATTAAAATTCATCCGGAAACAATTTCGGATAATACAACGTCGACTTAAAATTTTATTATAAAACGTAATCCAAAGTCAATGCGGGGCCCGCCTCTCGGAACCCGACANCCAAATTAATTGTATAACTTCATTAACATTCATCGAAAATAATTTCGGATAATAAAACGTCGACTTAAAATTTTATTCTAAAAAATAAACCAAAGTCAACGCGGGTTCCGCCTCTCGGAACCCGACATAATTTTCACTAAATCCGAACACCCATTCCGATATGAGTTCAACCATACCAATTTTATCAAATTCCGATAACAACTCGACCTTCAAATCTGAAACTTTCGTTTTTGAAAGATTTTGTAAAAATCTTGATTTCTTCCATTTAAATCCGAAATAAATGATGCATAAAATAATAGAAACATGAAGTATAATCACTTTAGGATATAGAACACTTACCCCAATCCATATAGTGAAAATCACATCAAAAATCGCTTCAATATGAGTTTCATAGCTCCAAATATGTTTAAAATGGTTGAAACCTCGAAATATAGCTATTGTCTAGGTATTAATTCTTCGCGATCGCGAAGCATAAAATTTTTCAGTCCCAAAATTTCTTTTCGTGATCGCGAAGAACAAACTCCCCAACTCTTCCAGACAGCCTCTAGAATAATGGTCATAACGTTTGTACAAAACTCCAAATTGGAAATAGTTTAACTTTCTGAAAACTAGAAACCAAGGGATATAACTTTTACTTGTTTCCCATCTCCCAATTCCTTATAAATTGCTAGATATAAGCTTCTAAATTTAGCCCTTTGCAAGAGAGATTTCCAAACTCTTCCCAGACAGCCTATAGCATATCCTCCATAACTGTTTATACAAAAATCCAATTGACAAATGGTTTACTTTTCTGACAACTAGAAATCAAGGGCTACAACTTTCATTTTTGGATCATCTCCAAATTCCTTATAGATAGCGATATATGAGCTTCCAAAATCAAGTTAGCGTAGCAGAGATTTTGTTCTATGCGATCGCGAAAAGGCTTCCGCGATCGCGATTCACAGTGCCCAAACTGCAAAATTGCTCTTTGCGATCGTGACCTTTTGTCCGTGATCGCGATGCATACCTCTGTGGCCAAAAACCAGCAACTAAAAATAGCCTAGAAATGGTCCGAAACCACCCTGAAACTCACTCGTGCCCCTCGGGATCTCAACCAAATATACCAACAAGTCCTAGAACATCATACAAACTTAGTCGTAGCCTAAAATCACATTAAACAACACTAAAACCACGAATTATGCCCCAATTCAAGCTTAATGAAACTAAGAAATTTCATCTTCTACATTCGATGCCGAAATCTATCAAATCAAGTCCGATTGACATCAAATTTTGCACACAAGTCATAAATGACATAATGGACCTATAATAATTTTCTGAACTGGATTCCGACCCCGATATCAAAAAGTCAACTCCGTGGTCAAACTTTCAACTTAAACTTCATATTTTTGCCATTTCAAGCCTAACTTAACTACAGCTTCCAAATAATTTACCGGACATACTCCTAAATCCAAAAGCACTATACGAAGCTATTGGAAAAATCGAAATTTCATTCCAAAGTCGTTTTCTCAAAAGTCAAACTCCGGTCAATTCTTTTCATTTAAGCTTCAAAAATGAGAATTGCTCTCTCGGTTTAATTCCGAATCTTTAGAAAATCAAACATGACCACACATGCGGGTTATAATACATATTATGAAGCTTCTCGAGACCTTAAGTCACTGAACGGGCCGTTAATTCTTAAAATAACATGTCGGGTCATTACATTCTCCCCCTCTTAAACATACGTTCGTCCTCGAACGTGCCAAGAATCTTTCTAAGGACTTAATTTACTGAATGTATTTACTGCACACATACTCGTGGGTGCTTCTATGTCACCATAAATTTAATAGGGGTCCGACAATACCATCTCAGTTGAGATTACCTTTTTGATCCACATTTATAAACTTTAAAACCAATTTCTTACACTCCAAACATTTCCAATAGGCCTGATTTTCACATCAACACACGATATTAGTCTCAACTCGCTATAGCAACTCGTGCCTACGCACATCTACTTTCTTGATAGTGTTGAAGTACTTCGAAATTTTTCCGGGGTGTTACATTCTCCCCCACTTAGGATCATGTGCCCTTGAATGAGAAGTAGAGTCCGCCCTCAAACACATAACATAACTTATCTCTTCTTTCGCACGTCTCAATCCCCCAAATTTTACTAACTCCCAAATTTTACAGAAATTTCGGTAGAGTCTCTCCTGTAAATGGGGCCTATCCACCTGCCAGAGTAACACCAAAACAACTCCTAACAACACATCCACAACCCAACAAAGCGCCACAATGTATATATCAATAACACTTATCTCAACATTACTAGCACCGCATTATCATAATGACATCATGACATGAAGCACATCATATGTATGCCCATCACTACATCTCTGGTCTTAATAGTTGTTCATAATTGATTACAACATCGCCAATTAATGTCATATTAACCAAATCCTCATTTAGAATTTTCACACCACTGACAGCAAAATGTGAGGCATGAAGACCTCATAACTAGTTACCTGAATTAACGAATCACATTTAACACCACCTGGGCACACACCTCGTAGGCTAACACTCAATATTTACAGCACAAATATGGCTAAATATGTACAGAAAATACAAACAAAATTATCAAATAAGCCTAACAGGCATGACTCCGTATTAATACTATCGTACAAATGTAAATTTCACAAAGGAAGAATTTAAACACATAAATGCTTCACCGCAAGGACCCCGTCCTTATATAACTTCCACTACGGCTTGTAGTCCGGTTTAAAAATTTCACATCATATACAAATGTGAGGATCTCATCCTCATCTCTGAATCATAGGTATTTTAAACATTGTGCCAACTGAAATTTTCCATTCCCTTTCTTTCTTCTTTTTAATAACTTCCGTAAACAGTTTTCACAATACATAATGAACCCACATACCAACAGGGCATATAATTCATAAAACTGAAATCCAATATTCCAAAATCACATCAAAACCCACTGTAGTGAGTAATAGTTTTTGAACTTATAGCCCTCAATAGTGAACAAAAATAAAAATGATAGACACAGGCTAACATCATCAAATCTCCCAACAGGGGTAAACACATTAGTGGTATACAAATCACAAACTCGCCATATATGGAGCACGATAGGAGGTCTCACCTCGATAATCAGAATTGAATGAAAATAAGAATAGTGCTCCTTTTATTATAAATTAAATCATGCTTGTAGGACACCATCTGGTCTATTGGCCTCAACCAAGTCATAGCAATTATATCAACTGGTCGGGCCTCCCCCTCTTGAGCGCCCTCTACCCGCCTGTCCTCCACCCCTAACTGGTTGTGCATGTGGAGTGTTAACTGGAATAACCACTGTAAGAACTCTGTGCCGGTGGTGCATTAAAACAACTTACTGTAGCACCCCGAATATTCTGAAATTGTTTATGTGACCCTGCCAGTACTGAAATATAGAATTATTAAGGATGCGGGAATACCGCAAGCCCCAGCATCATCCCATACAAATCACACCTCTTAATCATATACAACTTTCGAAGAACCTTTCAATACCACATAAATAGATCTCATGCCAAAACTAATATAATGCATGACCCCACAATCTGATATTACAACATATCACAAATTTCACATCAAGTGCTCAAATATTACAAAAAATCAAAAATTGCACATCAAGTGCTCAAATATTATAACATATCACAAATTGCACATTAAGTGCTCAAATATTACAACATATCACAGAAATCAACAATACATTATTTTTTTCACAATAAGGAGCCCACGACTCGATCATAATGCGTGCAACATCTTAACAAAATGTTTGGGAGTGAACAACTCAACCGAATAATATTTCATAATTTGGCACATTGCCTCAATAAGATTCACGGCCTTTATAATTTAATACCAAATTTTCAACAACGTGAACTGAAAAGTAATTCATCAAGGAACAATACCTCTTTTAAATCACAAATTCAAGAAATAAATAGATTTATTCATCTTATTAACTAAATTTGTCATTTATATTATCTATAGGTAAAATCAATAATGAAAGTATTGTCCATAAAAATGGCAAATCAAACAAACACAGAGTTCACATAAAAGTCAAGTGGCAATCATACCAAATTATCATATAAAAACAACCTCGGCAACAAGGAATGAGGCATGACAAATAAGGGATTTAAAAAGTTACAACAATTTTCCAATTTAATACTTTAGGACGTCAACGAATTTCAACCGATATAATATGAACATATAAACCAAGTACGTACTAGTTACCTCGCGTACATGGTTCTCAATTACAAAATTTTCACATAAGACTCAATGCCTAAGGGGTAATTCCCCCACTCAAGGTTAGGAAAGATACTTAGCTTTTTTTTTAAAGTTATGCCGATATTCCAAAATCGCCTTCTTTCTTGAATTGACCTCCGGACAGCTCAAATCTATCCAAATTAATTGTATAACTTTATTACAATTCATCGGAAATAATTTCGGATAATAAAACATCGACTTAATATTTTATTCTAAAAAGTCAACCAAAGTCAACGAGGGGCCCGCCTCTCGGAACCCGACATAATATTCACCAAATGCGAACACCCATTCCGATACGAGTTCAACCATGCCAATCTTATCAAATTCTGGTAACAACTCGACCTCCAAATCTAAAACTTTCGTTTTTGAACGATTTTGCAAAAATCTTGATTTTTTCCATTTAAATCCGAAATAAATAATGCATATAACAATAGAATGATGAAGTACAATCACTTTAGGATATAGAACACTTACCCCAATCCATATGGTGAAAAGCACCTCAAATATCGCTTCAATCTGAGCTTCATAGCTCCAAATATGTTAATAATGGTTGAAACCTCGAAATATAGCTATTGTCCAGGTATTTACTCTTCACGATCCCAAAGAATGCTTCTCGATCGCGAAGCACAAAATTTTTCAGCCCCAAAATTGCTCTTCGCGATTGCGGACAACTGTTCGCGATCGCGAAGAACAAACTCCCCAACTCTTCCAAACAGCCTCTAGTATAATGGTCATACCCATTTGTACAAAACTCCAAATTGAAAATAGTTTAACTTTCTGAAAACTAGATACCATGAGATATAATTTTATTTGTTGCTCAACTCCCAATTCCTTATAGACTGCAAGATATAAGCTTCCAAAGTCATCCCTGTGCAACAGAGATTTCCAAACTCTTCCTAGATATCCTATACTGTATCCACCATAACGTTTTGTATAGACCTCCAAATGACAAATAATTTACTTTTCTGACAACTAGACATCAAAGGCTACAACTTTCATTTTTGGATCATCTCCAAATTCCTTATAGATTGTGATCTATAAGCTTCCAAATTTGGGTTAGTGTAGCAGAGATTTTGTTCTACGCGATCGCGAAAAGGCTTCCGCGGTCGCGATTAACAGTGCCCAAACAGCAAAATTGCTCTTCGCGATCATGACCTTTTGTCCGTGATCGCGATGCATACCTCTGTGGCCAAAAACCAGCAACTACAAATAGCCTAGAAATGGTCCGAAACCACCCTGAAACTCACCCGAGCCCCTCGGGATCTCAACCAAATATACCAACAAGTCCTAGAACATCATACAAACTTAGTCGTAGCCTCAAATCACATCAAACAATGCTAAAACCACGAATTATGTCCCAATTCAAGCTTAATGAAACTAAAGAATNGCCAAAAACCAGCAACTAAAAATAGCTTAGAAATGGTCCGAACCCACCCTGAAACTCACCCGAGCCCCTCGGGATCTCAACCAAATATACCAACAAGTCCTAGAACATCATACAAACTTAGTTGTAGCCTCAAATCACATCAAACAACGCAAAAACCACGAATTATACCATAATTCAAGCTTAATGAAACTAAAGAATTCTAACTTCTACATTCGACGCCGAAACCTATCAAATCAAGTCTGATTGACCTCACAATTTGCACACAAGTCATAAATGACATAACGGACCTATGATAATTTTCAGAACTGGATTCCGACCCCGATATCAAAACGTCAACTCCCCGGTAAAACTTCCAACTTAAACTTCATATGTTTGCCATTTCAAGCCTAATTTAACTACGGCTTCCAAATAAATTTCCGAACATACTCCTAAATCCAAAATCACCATACGAAGCTATTGGAATCATCAAAATTTCATTCCGAAGTCGTTTTCGCAAAAGTCAAACTCCGGTCAATTCTTTTCATATAAGCTTCAAAAATGAGAATTGTTCTCTCGGTTTAATTCCGAATCTTTAGAAAATCAAACATGACCACACATGCGGGTTATAATACATATTATGAAGCTTCTCGGGACCTTAAGTCACTGAACGGGCCGTTAATTCTTAAAACGACATGTCGGGTCATTACATTCTCCCCCTCTTAAACATACGTTCGTCCTCAAACGTGCCAAGAATCTTTCTAAGGACTTAATTTACTGAATGTATTTACTGCACACATACTCGCGGGTGATTCTATGTCACCATAAATTAATAGGGGTACGACAATACCATCTCAGTTGAGATTACTTTTTTGATCCACATTTATAAACTTTAAAACCAATTTCTTACACTCGAAACATTTCCAAAAGGCCTCATTTTCACATCAACACACGATATTAGTCTCAACTGGCTATAGCAACACTCGTGCCTACGCACATCTACTTTCTTGATAGTGTTGAAGTACTTCAAAAACATTTCGGGGTGTTACATTCTCCCCCACTTAGGATCATTCGCCCTTGAATGAGAAGTAGAGTCCGCCCTCAAACACATAACACAACTTATCTCTTCTTTCGCACGTTACTAACTCCCAAATTTTACAGAATATTCAGTAGAGTCTCTCCTGTAAATGGGGCCTATCCACCTGCTAGAGTAATACCAAAACAACTCCTAACAACACTTCCACAACCCAACAAAGTGCCATAATGTATATATCAATAACACTAATCTCAACATTACTAGCACCGCATTATCATAATGATATCATGACATGAAGCACATCATATGTATGCCCATCACCACATCTCTGGTCTTAATAGTTGTTCATAATTGATTATAACATCGCCAATTAACCTCATATTAACCAAATCCTCATTTCGAATTTTCACAACACTGACAGCAAAATGTGAGGCATGAAGACCTCATAACTAGTTACCTGAATTAACGAATCCCATTTAACGCCACCTGGGCACACACCTCATAGGCTAACACTCAATATTTACAGCACAAATATGGCTAAATATGCATAGAAAATACAAACAAAATTATCAAATAAGCCTAACAGGCATGACTCCTTATTAATACTATAGTACAAATTTAAATTTCACAAAGGAAGAATTTAAACACATAAATGTTTCACCGCAAGGACCACGTCCTTATATAACTTCAACTATGGCTTGCAGTCCGATTTAAATATTTCACATCATATAAAAATGCGAGGATCTCGTCCTCATCTCTCAATCATAGGTATTTTGCATATTGTACCAACTGAAATTTTCCATTCCCTTTCTTTCTTCTTTTTAATAAATTCTGTAAACAGTTTTCATAACACATAATGAACCCCAATACCAATAGGGCATATAAATCATAAAATTAAATCAAATATTCCAAATTCCCATCAAAACCCACTGTAGTGAGTAATAGAAAGTCATTTTTGGACTTATAGCCCTCAATAGTGAACAAAATAAAAATGATAGACACGGGCTAACTCTCCCAACAAGGGTAAACACTTGAGTGGTATACAAATCACTAACTCGCCATATATGGAGCACGATAGGAGGTCTCACCTCGATAATCAGAATTTAATCAAAATAAGAATAGTGCTCCTTTTATTATAAATTAAATCATGCTTGTACGACACCATCTGGTGTATTGGCCTCAACCAAGTCATAGCAATTATATCGATGGGTCGGACCTCCCCTAACTGGTTATGCACGTGGAGTATTAACTGAAATAACCACTGTAAGAACTATGTGCCGGTGGTGCATTAAAACAACTTACTATAGCACCCCAAATATTCTAAAATTGTTTATGTGACCCTGCCAGTACTGAAATATAGAATTATTAAGGATGCGGGAATACCGCAAGCCCCAGCATCATCCTATACAAATCATAACTCTTAATCATATACAAGTTTTGAAGAACCTTTCAATACCACATAAATACATCTCAGGGCAAAACTAATATAACAAATGACCCCACAATCTGATATTATAACATATCACAAATTGCACATCAATTGTTCAAATATTACAACATATCACAAATTGCACATCAAGTGCTCAAATATTACAACATATCACAAATTGTACATTAAGTGCTCAAATATTACAACGTATCACAGAAATCAACAATACATTATTTTTTCACAATAAGGAGCCCACGACTCGATCATAATGTGTACAACATCTTAACAAAATGTTTGGGAGTAAACAACTCAACCGAATAATATTTCATAATTTTGCACTTTGCCTCAATATGATTCACGTCCTTTATAATTCAATACCAAATTTTCAACAACGTGAACTAAAAAGTAATTCATCAAGGAACAACACCTCTTTTAAATCACAACTTCAAGAAATAAATAGATTTATTCATCTTATTAACTAAATTTTTCATTTCAATTAACTGTAGGTAAAACTAATAATGAAATTATTTTTCCTAAAAATGGCAAATCAAACAAACACAGAGTTCACATAAACGTCAAGTGGCAATCACACCAAATTATCATATAAAAACAACATCGGCAAACAAGGAATGAGGCATGACAAATAAGGGATTTAATAAGTTACAACAATTTTCCAATTTAATACTTAAGGGCATCTACGCATTTCAACCGATATAATATGCACATATAAATCAAGTACGTACTCGTCACCTCGCGTACAAGGTTTTTAATTACAAAATTTTCACATAAAACTCAATGCCTAAGGGGTAATTCCCCCACTCAAGGTTTGGAAAACTACTTACCTTTTTTTGAAGTTATGCTGATATTCCAAAATCACCGTATTGGTTGAATTGACCTCTGAACAGCTCAAATCTATCCAAATTAATTGTATAACTTCATTAACATTCATCGAAAATAATTTCGGATAATAAAACGTCGACTTAAAATTTTATTCTAAAAAATAAACCAAAGTCAACGCGGGTTCCGCCTCTCGGAACCCGACATAATTTTCACTAAATCCGAACACCCATTCCGATATGAGTTCAACCATACCAATTTTATCAAATTCCGATAACAACTCGACCTTCAAATCTGAAACTTTCGTTTTTGAAAGATTTTGTAAAAATCTTGATTTCTTCCATTTAAATCCGAAATAAATGATGCATATAACAATAGAAACATGAAGTATAATCACTTTAGGATATAGAACACTTACCCCAATCCATATAGTGAAAATCACATCAAAAATCGCTTCAATATGAGTTTCATAGCTCCAAATATGTTAATAATGGCTGAAACCTCGAAATATAGCTATTGTCAAGGTATTTACTCTTCGCAATCGCGAAGCACAAAATTTTGCAGCCCCAAAATTGCACTTCGCAATCGCGGACAACCATTCGCGATCGCGAAGAATAAACTCCCCAACTCTTCCAGACAGCCTCTAGTATAATGATCATAACCTTTTGTACAAAACTCCAAATTACAAATAGTTTAACTTTCTGAAAACTAGATACCATGGTATATAACTATTATTTGTTGCTCAAATCTCAATTCCTTATAGATTGCAAGATATAAGCTTCCAAAGTCAGCCATGTACAATAGAGATTTCCAAACTCTTCCTAGACAGCCTATAGTGTATCCACCATAACGTTTTGTACACAGCTCCAAATGACAAATGGTTTACTTTTCTACAAACTAGACATCAAGGGCTACAACTTTCATTTCTGGATCATCTCCAAATTCCTTAGAGATTGCGATATATAAGCTTTCAAAATTGGGACAGTGTAGCAGAGATTTTGTTCTACGCGATCGTGAAAAGGCTTCTGCGATCGCGATTCACAGTGTCCAAACAGCAAAATTGCTTTTCGTGATAGCGACCTTTTTTCCGCGATCGCGATGCATACCTCTATGGCCAAAAACCAGCAACTACAAATGATCTAGAAATGGTCCGAAACCACCTCGAAACTCACCTGAGCCCCTCTTGACCTCAACCAAATATACCAACAAGTCCTAAAACATCATACGAACTTAAACGAAGCCTCAAATCATATCAAACAATGCTAAAACCATGAATTATGCCCTAATTCAAGCTTAATGAAACTAAGAAATTCCAACTTCTACATTCAACGCTGAAACTTATCAAATCAAGTCTGATTGACCTCACATTTTGCACACAAATCATAAATGACATAACGGGCCTATGAAAATTTTCAGAACTGGATTCCCACCCCGATATCAAAAAATCAACTCCCCGGTCAAATTTATAACTTAAACTTCATATGTTTGCCATTTCGAGTCTAATTTAACTACGGCTTCCAAATAATTTTCCGTACACACTCCTAAATCCAAAATCACCATATGAAGCTATTGGAATCATCGAAATTTCATTCAGGAGTCGTTTGCTCAAAAGTCAAACTATTTATTAAATCATTCGTTTGCCATGCCTAAATTCTTGTTGTTGAATATATTTTTATATGACAATTTGATGTGATTGTTACTTGAAATATTTATGAAATTTCGTGAGCATTGTTGGTTTAATATTTCTTGGAAATTAATTTCAATATAAATTTTCCCTATGCAAATAATTAATTAAGCAAGTTTAAAAAGAAGTATTAATATAATTATCTAAATTTGGATTAATGAAGGCTTTGTTTTATGTTGAGAAATTTCTATCTCTGTTGATTATTTTTGGGGTGTTATACACATTGTGTGGAGCCTTCAGCTATTTGTTGTGAAATTAATTGATTTGGTTGTATCTTTAAAATTTTGGTTATGGCCATTGGGCAAATTGTGATATGAATTGATTTTGTTATGTTGCAGTGATAATTTTCCAGGTAAATTATTGTGTTGTGTGAGATACTATTTTGAGGAGATAAGGGTGTCATTTCACCGTTGATATTATGTGGGTATAAGGATGGCATTTCACTATTATTGTGTTTGTTGAAATATTATCTGGGCGGAGCGATAAGGGCGGCTATAGGAGGGTTAAGGGTGGCTATAGGAGAGATAAGGGTGGCTATAGAAGAGATAAGGGTGGCTATTGTCAGGGACGATATGTGATGATGTGGAGTTGTGGTGTTGGTGATTTTCATATGATGTTGTGATTTTCTTGTGTTTATTTTTATACTCGTGCAATGTGTCTTGTTGTTGGTAAATTGATAACAATCTGATTTATGTTGAAATTGAGAGCATGTGGCTATTGTCAGGCGGATTATAAAATGAAATGTGGGAACAAGGTGCCGTGAGTAAATAATAAGGATATTGGCACGTGAATTGTTCGTGCAATTGTGATATGAAATGAGGGAACGAAGTGACGGGGAAATATGATGATTTAATTATGGGCACGAGGTGCCGTGGAAAATATGAAAAATGGGCTCACACTCGTGTTTACGAAAAATATGAAAATGGGCTGAGACCCGTATTTTTATGATTATGAAACGGGGTGTCACATAGTGATTTTTTTTAATTGAAAGAATTATATTTAAAATATTTATTTGGAAGGATTTTTATTTAGAATGTATTATATGAAAGAATTGTATTTGAAAGATATTTATTTGAGGAAATGATAATTGAAGAGATTTATTGAAAGAATTATATTTGAAAGGTAATTGTGATGACCCAAAAGATCATCTTATGTTTTAGAACTCAATTTTACGCTCTTAAGCCTTAAAATATCATTTTATCCTTCTAGATTTGCGTGCACAGTCCATGCATGTTTCTGGAAAGCTTTTATGTTGAAAATTGCTGAAAATAAGAATTTTTACCTTAAAAGTTAATTCTTGTTGACTTCGGTGAACGTTTTTGGTAAACGGGCTTGAATCTGTGTTTTGACGGTCCCGATGGGTCCGTATCGAATTATAGGACCTGGGCGTATGTCCGGAATCGAATTCGGAGGTCCCTAGTTCGAGTTATGAATTTTTGATGAAAATTATTTATTTTTAAGAATTGATTGATGTTTGGCACTGTTAGTAGCGGGTCCGTATTTTAGTTCCGGAGCCCGGTACAGGTTCATTATAATATTTAAGACTTATCTGTGAAATTTGATGAGAAACGGAGTTAATTTGACGTTATTCGGACGTCTAGTTGAGAAGATAGGAATTCTAAAGTGTTCTTGAGAATTTCATTTGATTTGATGCTAAATACGTAGTTCTAGGTGTTATTTTGGCGATTTAATTGCGCGAGCAAGTTCGTATGATATTTTTAGACTTGTGTGCATGTTTGGTTTGTAGCCGCGAGGGCTCGGATGAGTTTCGGATAGGCCACGGGATGTTTGGACTTTGGAAAATCTGATTTTTCTGCAGATTCTGGTGTTCTCGCATGTCCTTCTTTGTGTTCGCGAAGGTACTCTCGCGAACGTGAAGAGTAAACTGGTCAGCTAGAATTTGTTTTCTTCGCGAATGCGAAGCGATGGGGGCATTACCCTTCGCGAACGCGACCAGCTCCTCGCGAACGCGTAGTGTTAGGCACACCTTGGGGAGAGTCGGTCGTTCCTTCATCGCGAATGCGAGCAATGGCTCGCGAACGCGAAGGCCGGGGGGAGTAGCCTTTGCGAACACGAAGGAGTTCTCGCGAACGCGAAGACTTGACAGCTCTGCTCTTCGCGAATGCGATAGTGGCCTCGCGAACGCGATGCACACTGTCACCCAGTGCATAAAATAGAATCAAACACGGGTTTAAGCCATTTCTTCAACATTTGCAAGAACCAAACGGTTAGAGGCGATTTTCAAGAGTCATTTTCTTTCCCAAAGTGTTCACAAGTGATTCCAAACCATTTTCTTTCAATTACCCATTACATCTCATGAATTTTCAACCTAAAATCAAGAGTTTTCTTGGTAGAATTAGGGGCTTGGGTACAAACCAGGGATTTCGGAAATTTAAAGATTTAGACCTCAATTGGAGGTCGGATTCTAAAACCAATTATATATTCGGGCTCAGGGGTGAATGGGTAAATGAATTTTGGTCCGAACCTCGGGTTTTGACTAAGCGGGTCCGGCGTCGATTTTTGACTTTTTGGAGAACAATTTGGGAAATTTAATTTATGCAATATAATTGATTCCCTTAGCAATATTTGATATTATTAAGTCATTTTTGAATAGATACGAGTGGTTTGGAGGTGAATTCTAGAGAAAAAACCGTGATTGAGAATTAAGTGGCCTTCGGAGCGAGGTAAGTATTGTGTCTAACCCTGGCTTGAGGGAATTAGGAACCTTAGACTATTTGCTATGTGAAATTTATGTGAGCGGCATATATGTGAGGTGACGATACTTATGCGCCGCCAATTTGCCTATTTTCCATGTTTCTTCCATTTTTCTTAATATTGTCTCTTTCATATGCCTAATTGCTACTTGTTTAAACTAGCGTTGTTAAATTGAGCATTTTTATCATGTTTACGAATTTTCTGGTGATAATTGAGTATTTGNAGTTTTTATTTCAAAGTTGAGATTGATATTATGGAACCAAATGTTGAAGTAAGGTTTGTACTTGCTATTCTATCTCCGTGTTGTTATTTATGCATTGCATTATGGTAAAGGAGAGTGTTAATACACGAAGGGCGATGTCGTGCCATATTGTGAGTGTTAATGCACGAAGGGTGATGTCGTGCTATATTGTGAGTGTTAATGCACGAAGGGTGATGTCGTGCCATATTGTGAGTGTTAATGCACGAAGGGTGATGCCATGCCATATTGCGGGTGTTAATGCATGAAGGGTGATGTCGTGCCATGATATGACAGTTAATGCACGAAGGGTGATGTCGTGCCGTTTCTATTGATTTTATGGTGAGATTGAGAGTAAAAGCACGAAGGGTGATGCCGTACATTTTTCCTTTACTATATTCATTGTTTATGTTGATTCATAGTATACTGGTTGTTCCAGTTATCATTCTACTGTAGTTCTTATTCGTGTATTTCCCCCAGCATGTTTCCCTCTCCCGATATTTCCTATCTAGCTCTTCATTACAGTTATTTGTATATACACTGTTAAATTGTACAGGTTGATATGTAGATGTCTTGCCTTAGCCTCGTCACTACTTCATCGAGGTTAGGCTCGATACTTACCAGTACATGGGGGCGGTAGTACCATACTGCACCCTGCACTTTCTGTGCAGATTTTGGTACCGGCACGGGCTGATTGAGATTTTGCTATCGGACCGCTATCCGGAGACTCAAGGTAGATCTGTCGGCATTCACAAACCTTGAAGTCCCCGTCTATCTTTTATGTTCTACTATTTCTTTCATTCAGACAGTTGTATTTCTTTCAAACTATTACTTGTAGTAAATTCTAGAATGCTATTGAATTGTGACTCCAGATCCGGGTGGTAGTAATTAATACAGTTTTTATATTATTCTGCACTTATTAGGTTTCATTTTTGATAATTATTGTTATTTACTGAATGGAAATAAAGATTTGGTTTAATGGTTCTCTAACATTGGCTTGCGTAGCAGGTGAAATGTTAGGTGCCATCACGGTCCCGACGGTGGAAATTCCAGGTCGTGACAGTAATTATTTGAGAAAATTATATTTGAAAGAGAGTTATTTGGAAGAATTATATGTGAAATACATTTATTTGAAGGACTTGATTTAATTTGGTGTAATTATATTTATTAATTGTTGAGCGATATTATTGGTGTTCTTGTTGTCTGGTGTGCATACTACTGGTTGTTTTATGTTGTCCTTATTGTTATTTATTTACTATTATTTTGTATATTATATATTCACATGCTATTAGACTAGTGAGTGTCTTGATTGTACCTCGTCTCTACTCCACCGAGGTTAGTCTTGATACTTACTGGGTACAGACCGTGGTGTACTCATACTACACTTCTGCACATTTTTGTGCAGAGCCAAGTATTGGAGATATCGGACTTGAGTAGAGTTAAAGCGGGATCGTAAGGATTCAAGGTAGAGCTGCTTGGTCGTTGCAGTCCCTAGGAGTCTTTTCATTTCATTGTACTGTTAATTTTTAATCAAACAGTATTGTATATTCGATTCTCGTGATCATTCCATGTATTCAGCTAAAGTTCGTGACTCAGTTACCAGTCTTGGGAGGTTGTATATTCATATATATTTCGCTGTTAGTTTTGATTACTTATTTAATTCAAAAAGAATGGCTTCAAAATATAATAGAAATCAGCTTACCTAGCCTTAGAGACTAGGTGCCATCACGACGCCTGTGGTGGGATTTTGGGTCGTGACAAGTTGGTATCAGAGCTCTAAGTTCATGGATTCTACGACTCATGAATGAGTCTAGTAGAGTCTTGCGGATCGGTACGAAGACTTCGAGAGGCTACAGAAATGTTAGGAAATTTTCACTTCTTTCATTCATGTTGTGCGGATTTGTTGATTGTGGAATTGGAGCCTTTGTATCTCTATTCTATCACATAAGGTGAGGACACGTGCTACCGGGTTAGCTGAGCAGCCACCCGCACATACTGCTACAGCTGCTAGAGGCCGGGGCCGATGTAGAGGTCGAGAGGTCGAGGAAGGGCACGTGCCGCTACTGAAGTACTTGTTAGAGCAACAGCTGAGGAGCTCCCAGTAGCTCCAGTTGAGGGACATGTACCAGAAGCATATGTTTTTACCCCCGTACTTCAGGAGACATTGGCACAGTTCCTGAGTATGTTTGGTACATTAACTCAGGCGGGATTGATCTATGTTGCACCAAATATTTCGTAGATTGGGGGAGTAGCTCAAACTCCTACCACAACTCCAGAGCAGCAGGTTCACGTTGGTCAGGTTCCGAGTGTAGTACCGGTACAACCTATTATTTCAGTTCGGCCTGAGGTCAGGCCAGAGGCATCAGAAAAAGAACAATAGAGGCTTGAGAGGTTTAAGAAGTATGACCCACCTACTTTCAGTGGCACAGCTACAGAGGATGCCCAAGGATATATGGAAAATTGTCATTGTATTCTCCGCACCATGGGTATTGTGGAAGTGAGCGAAGTTACCTTTACTACATTTCAACTGTTAGGCGCAGCGTATCAGTGGTGAAAAATCTATAAAGAAGGTAGACCAGCCGATGCTACACCACCAACTTGGGCTTAATTTTCAGAAATGTTCTTGAAAGAGTTTGTTCCCCAGACTCTCAGAGATGCGTGGCGCACAGAGTTTGAATGGTTGCGACAGGGAACTATGACAGTGTCAGAATATGCTATCAGGTTCAAAGAGTTAGCTTGTCATGCACCTATCTTGGTTCCTACAGTTAGAGAATGGGTCCGTATATTCAGTGAGGGACTCGATTGTGATATTAAAATATGCATGGCACGAGAGTTGTAAATTGATACTCCATTTTAACAAGTAAAGGAGATTGCAAGGAAGATTGAGGGTGTTTTAGGCGAGGAAAGAGAGTCTAAGGAGGCCAAAAAGTCTCGAAGATCTGGAGGGTTCAGTGGATTTTACTCTTCAGCTAGGACCCATTATAGCGGAGGCTCGAGCAGTCGGCCATCTCAGTCCGCACATCAAATTACTCGGAGTGCTCCAGTAAGTTCTTACAACGCACCACCGGCACAAGATTTCTATAATGATTATTTCAGTTATCCGGCATAGACTCAGCACGAGCAACCGCGACCTCAGAGGGGTTGTTATGAGTGTGGTGATACTAGGCACATCATGAGAGATTGTCCCAGACTTGGGAGGGGTGGATTTCATCAGAGCACTCAAGCTACAAGCTTTATTCCAGTTAACACTCCACGTGCACAGTCAGCTAGAGGTGGAGGACAGGCGGGTAGTGGGCGCCTAAGAGGTGGAGGCCCGACCCGTTGAATTAATTGCTATGATTTAGCTGAGGCCGATACACCAGATGGTGTCGTTACAGGTACAACCCCGAATTGTTATAAAAGAATATTTTCCCTTAGTTTGATTCGGATCTGAATATTGAGGTGAGTCCTCCTATTATGCTCTGCTTATGGGTGAGCTTCGTAAATTTGTGATCCACTTATATGTTTATCCCTGATGGGAGATTTGAATATGTGAGCCCGTATCTGTCATTTTATTTTTATACACCATTGAGGGCTATAAGTACAAAAGTAATTTTTATCATTCACTACAGTGGGTTTAATGTGTTTCGAAATAATTGATTCCAATTTTTATGAATTATATGCATGTCACGACCCAATTTTTCCTTCGTTGGGTATCGTGATGGCATCTAGTCTTAAGGACTAGGTAAGCCTAACAATAATTAAAACAACAACATTATTTAAATATAATCTCTTAAAATTCCCAAAACTGGTAGTAGAAGTCATAAGCTCTACAGAGTGTTTGCTAGAAAACTTCTAAATACAACAGTCCAAAAATAAGAAGAAACAGTGCAAAACAAAAACTGGAAGGTGACTCTGAAGCTTGCGAACGCAGCAGCAGGTTTACCTTGAGTCTCCACAGCAACAGTCCACACAGCTAGCTAACGAACAAGTACCTGAATCTGCACAAAAATGTGCAGAAGAGTAGCATGAGCACACCACAGCGGTGCTCAGTAAGTATCAAGACTAACCTCGGTGGAGTAGTGACGAGGAACAGTCAAGACACCCACTGGTCTAATACACTGAACAGATATAAGTACATGAATAATAGAAGTACGTTGTCTACATAAAGACTATGCAATATGGCTCACAATACAATAATGGCATTAAAGCAAGAAACAACAAGTATCAGCGGAATATCATGAAAATGACGCAGACAAAGTGAATGGAACACAACCTAAATCCGGAATCACGAATACAGCAAGGACAAGTAATAACTCAGTAATTACAACCACTTTTACATCCGGTTTTAGTCAACAACTCCACAAGGTACCGAACCTCGGACAATTTACAACTCACGGGTCTCAATACCTGAACCCTAACACTTGGCATCTTGTGCCCTCATAACACCTCATAACCACACTGACGACTCACGTGCCAATAGAGCCATTCTCACATAGAAG
>AWOL01S0049463.1:6813-46841 GCA_000715115.1 Nicotiana otophora | reverse complement strand
CCGTGCCATGTTATGTGAGTAAAAGCACGGAGGGTGATGCCCTGCCATTGCATTTATATTATCATGTTTTTATGTTATTGCGAGTTCATGGCACGAAGTGTGTTTCCGTGCAAGTGAGGACGAGGGACATGCATTATGTTGTGATATTCTTTTCTTGCAGATATCTTCATGTCTTTACCTTCAATTGTTACTGTCGTACTTACGGTTCTTATGTGACTTGTCGTCACTGTTCTGTCTTTATTCTCTATCTCAATTGCTGTTGTGTTGCCCATGCCTTCTACTTGCTTATATTGTAAATATCATGCCTACTTCCTGCTGTTATAATTGCATCCATGACATATCTGTTTTGTTGCACTTAGGTACAAGTCTTCTTCCATGTTAGTCATTTATGTCTCTACTTGTTAACTTATAAAGATCATGTGTCCCCTTTCTTATTTGTTAGAACTATCTTCATGCCTCCACCATGCTAGTTAGTTGAAGATACATTCTCTTTTCTAATTGTTGTCATTGCCTTTATGTTTTCCTCCTAGTCTGTTACTAATGTCCTTACGTACATTCTCGTTCTTTATTAATACTACGTATTTCCTACTTTGTCATTTCTGTTATCGGTAGTTCTGCCCTTCGGTTGGCACTGTTTTACACATATTTGGTGAGGAGGAGATAAATGCACGAAAGGTGTTATCGTGCCGTTGATTTTGATGTCTTGAGTGTTTCTCTCATACTATGAAAGTTTTGAGGTGATTATTATGGTTCATTGGGTTTCGCTCTAAGGAAAGGATTGGTCGAGATATTGAAAACTATTGGATTGTGATCTCTTCTAGTACTTTGTTATTACTTTGTACATTTGTTTGTGTGCTCTATTCTGTTATACTATAGTATAGTTCTATTGTTAGTTACATTACAAATTTTATCAGTGAGCATCGTTTAACTAAAAAGCCTCGTCACTACTTCGACGAGGTTAGACAAAATACTTACTAGGTACATGGGGTCGGTTGTACTCATACTACACTTCTGCATCTTGCGTGCATACTTTTGGAGCAGAGCTGGTGGTGATGTCGGGAGCTGACCCTGAAGATGTTCGTGCATTCCGATTATAGCTGCCACTTGTCTTTGGTCGCTTTAGATTTTGTTAATATGTTTATGTAGCTTTCAAACAGATCGTGTAATTATTTGTATCAGCTTTGTAAATTCTAAGTCTTAGAAGATCGTGATTTGTACTACCAGTTCTTGAGTTAATTTCTAAAAGTTCAGTTAATTCTTCTTTATTTTCCTACAATTGCATTTGGATTGTATTGACTGCTAGTTGGCTTACCTAGCGGGTCGAGTTAGGTGCCATCACGACTAGTGATCTTTGGGTCGTAACAAGTTGGTATCAGAACTCTAGGTTCATAGGTTCTATGAGTCTTGAGCAAGTGTCTAGTAGAGTCTTGCGGATCGGTATTTTGACGTCTATACCTATCTTTGAGAGGCTATAGGAAATTTAGGATAAACTTCCCATCTTTCTTTCGTTATAGTGCGACATTGATTCATCTTGAAGCGTAACTCTTTGAATTCCTTCCACGCATTCGTATGCGCGTGTGAGTGCCTAGTATCGGAGGAGCATCGACGTCTTGTGAGTCCATGGATGAGATGCGAGATGTGATTCCTATGTGCGGATGATGGGTCAGTATGGAGGACTTGACACCGGGTTTTGACTGCAGCTTGAGCACAAGTATTTCAGTTGTGTGAGCATGTGCTTTTGGACTTATACATTCGATAATGTCCCTATGAGTGGAATTTGTGGCAGGCGAGTGGCTGGATGACTAAATGATGAGTAGAATGTGGCTGCAGGCTATGTTCAGATGATTTGAAGATGACGAGAAGAGTATGATTGGAGTGTAAAATAAAGGGCTAATGGGTGCTTGATTTCTGCCTTGATATGGCATATAGTCTCGAGTTGTGAGCAAATTGAAAGGTTTTCATGTTGTTTAATTGTGATACGAATTTGATTCTCATGCCTCATTGATGAATTCAGACCCAGGAAGATTAAGTGGTAGCATAGCAGTTGTGGCTAGAGTTTAAGATTTACATAGGATGGTGTCGAGGCTCGTGGTATTTCTATAACATTGTGGATTATGCATTTCATTATCGAGAACTAAGTGGTGGAGGAAGCAGCTTTAGAGTTACAGAATGTCTCTTCAGAGTGGGTGCCTCAATTGTGGTGCTTTGGGGTGCTAAGAGGGAATGCATCGGCTTATGGGCCTTGAGGCGGTATGGTTCTTATGCTAGGATATCTTATGGCGAGCTTTGGGGTAAGGATCATGGTGTTCTCGCAATAAAGGGTATCAACTTGAGGGTAATTTGGAAGAAACTCAAAGGAAATAGGGCGGTTTGATAGTAAATTGGATCAACACGGTAATGATATGATCGGTTGTTAGGGTACTTATGATGTGGTGGGTCTCCACAGGTGTTTCGTGGCAATGCTCATGGGTTTTGGACAACTACGTGGCTTGGATGAGTTAGAGGGATTCGGTTCTGATAGCTTGGTTATGTGCAAACAGATTCCAAGGGGTTCTCGATGATTTCTATCACGGTTCGAGGTGAATATTTCCTACTGGTGTGAGGAACATGTTACGTATTGGGATTTCCTCCTGGATGAGATCAAATAGAAGGTTTCTCACTGATTGGGATTGAGTTTTGCATGTGCAAGGTCACAGTTTAGTTTTGAAGGGAAGGTTATTAATTCTTAGACAACACAGACGATTTCAGATGTCTAGATGGATGCTATTACTACTTGGTATTGCCTGAGAAGGGTGTGTATTTCAGAGGGCGCATTGTGTTTTGACTTACGGATGCCTCATTGATATTGCAGTGCTCTCCTGGTTAGTCGATTAGTGAGATTTAGATTTTGTTATGTGGCATGAAAGAATTATAGAAGTATTCCTCGTGGGATGGTCGTATATGAGAGATGTGTTAGACATTTGGGCGGTGAAGTTGGGATCAGGTAGGGTGATTCATCTGTTCTATAGATTTGGAGACTAGGAGTTCTCAGAAACAGATTGTTTCATGGTTGTTGACTGTGAAATATGTCCAAAGCTAGCTAGGTGATAGTGTGTGTTATGGTTATGTCCCTGTCGACTTTTGGAGGGCTAATTGTCCGTCCGGGGATAACCGGAGTTGATTTGAGGGCCCATTGGAAGGCCCAATGAGGATGTGTATTCTGTATCGGATCGAATTTGCTTGCTCATGTGCAGCTGTTACTACAGGTATATCGTCGGGCAGAATAAATGCTATTCGCGCCTTGGTCCATGTTACATGTCCTTCTCTTATGCTATGACGGGTTGTAAGGGTTAAATGGTTCTTCGCACACATATTGTAATTCAGTTTAGGCCTCATGGCGCTATGGGCGAGATGGCCTTCGTGATGTTGATTTGCTTATTGCACCATAGCTGTCCTTGTCCTTCTCAGTAGCGTTTGTTCCTAATAATTTTCCCACAGTTATATTTTGTGCACTCTATTGTGCTTGATATTAACGCACATGTGACCAGTGAGGCCGAGTATTATGGCTCGATGGGTACCCTATGTGGATTGATATGATGGGATCGGGTTGCACGCCGCAACGGTGCTGTGATGAAATATAACTCCTGATGCTTACTTCGTGTAGTACTTTCACCTTGTTGAAAATAGTTAATAGGAAAATGATAAAATTTCCCTGCCTATTTATCTTGTTTAGTAGTCTTCTTATTTAGCTCTCTTACTGTTATCTGTCATGTCTGACTTATTACTTGTTGGTGTTCAGGACTGTGTTGTGCGGGGCTCCATATGATTATTGTTGATACTTGTTAGTGGGACTTCTTGTATTGGCTGAGATGAGGTTTCTAGACTTGAGATTTGCACTATTGTATTGGAATGAGGAAGGTTTGGAAGAATAATACCATATTTTGCTGAGGATTTGGGCAATGGCCCTGGTCGGACAAGTGAGTTTCTTGGCGTAATGATCAGATGAGTGGTTAAGAGGTTATGCGTGTTTCTTTCATCATCGGCAGGGTATGAAGGTTTTGAACGAGGCTCTAATCGATATGAGGTTTGCTACTGGCACCGGATTTGTTTTTGGGCAGTAATGGTGGTCAGCAGTTCCTACTGTGAGTGTCTGAGTGATGGGGTGTACCGTGTGATTTCATCTTGGGGTTATGGTTATGACCTAATACAACTTGTTCAGGTTTATACTGTGTGTAGATGTGAGCTTTGGGTCTTGTAATGAATTTGGGATATTAGAGATTGGGTTCTAAGGTTTAAGGACTAAGGTCGAAGTAAGGATTGTTCTAAGGTTTAAGGACCAAGGTCGAAGTAAGGATCTCTAGTCATGTTGCGGTGGCAGGCTTATATGGAGCAGGGTGACGTGGGATCACCCCTGGGTATATGCATAGTAAGGTTACACCATGGTTTGATAGCTTTGGGACGACTCTTGGCACGTTCGAGGACAAACATATATTTAAGTGGTGGAGAATGTGATGACCCGATAGGTCATCTTATGTTTTAGAGCTTAATTCTGCGCTTTGAAGCCTCAAATACATCATTTTAGCCCTCATCGGTTTGCGTGGACAGCCTGGGTGTTTTTCAGGAAAGCTTTTATGTTAAAAACTAATAAAAATATAAAATTTCTTCCTTAAAAGCCATGTGAGTTGACTTTGGTCAACGTTTTGAGAAAACGAACTCGGGTCCGTATTTTGAGGGTCCTGATGGGTCCGTATCATTATTTGGGACTTGGGATTATCCCAGGAATCGAATTCGGAAGTCCCTAGCTCGAGTTATCGCATTTTGTTGAAATTTGAAAGTTTAAAGGCTTAATGAATCTAACGGTTTGATCGATGTTTGAAATTGTTGATACCGGGTCCGTATTTTTCTTCTGGAACCCGGTGTAGGCTCATTTCTATATTTATGACTTGTGTGTCAAATGTGGTGTGAAACAGAGTCGGTTTGACGTGATTCAGAAGTCCGGTTGTTAATATAGAAATTTTAAAGTTTTCTTGAAATTTTCCTTTGATTTGGTGTCCGATTCGTAGTTCTAGACATTATTTTGGTGATTTGATTCGAGCGAGTTCGTATAATATTTTTAGACTTGTGTGCATAGTTGGTGTAGAGCCCCGAGGGCTCGGGTAAGTTTCGGATAGGTTACAGAGTGAATTGGACTTAGAACATTTGCTGGTGTCTGCAATTTCTGGGAACTGGCCTCTGATCTCACATTTGCGAGATTAGAGTTCGCATTTGCGAACATTTCCACCTTCTCTCATGCTTGTATTTGCGAGCCATTTCTTCGCATTTGCGAAGTGTGCCTGGGTCAACCTAGATTCAATTTTGCAATCATGCGGTCGCATTTGAGGAAGGCCAGCGTTCGCAATTGCGAACAATGTTTCGCATTTGCGATAGGAGCTGGGAGGGGGATTCTTCGCATTTGCGATCTAGCCAGAGTTCACATCTACGAACTATTCTTCGCATTTGCGAAGAAAACAGAGGTTTGATGGTTCTCGCATTTGTGATGAATTCTTCGCATTTCCGGGGATCGCATTTGCGAACCCCAGGTCACAAATGCTACATCTGCAACTGATCAAACATGACTTAGACAGGATTTTTGGTTTATTCTTCAAATTTTCAAAACCTAAAACCTTAGACGCAATTTTTCCAAGACTCTTTCTTCCCCAAATCATTGGTAAATGATTCTAACCTATTTCCTTTCAATCTTTCACTATTTTTTCATAAGATTTCAACCTAAAATCTAGTATTTTCATGGGGATTTAGACCTAAAATTGAGGCCGGGTTCCAAACAAATTACATATTCGGGCTCGGAGGCGAATGGGTAATCGGGTTTTGGTCCGAATTCTGAGTTTGGACCAAGCGGGCCTAGGAGTTGACTTTTGTTGATGTTTTTAATAATGACCTAAATTGAATCCTTTGCAATCGTGGGTAGTTCCTAAGGCTTAATCTGAATCGTTTGAAAGGCAAAGTTGTGATTGAGCTTTGAGTGGACCTTTGGAGAGAGGTAAGTGTCTTGCCTAACTTTATTGAGGGATGTTTTCCTATTATTTGACATTGTTTGCTACATGCGGGGGTGATACATATATGAGGTGACGAGCATATATGCATGTGCCGGATTTAACCATGTTCGGGGGTAAATTATGCTATAAATTATTTCTTGTAGAATCACGTGACCTTGTTCCTTCATGCCTTACTTGGCTCCTAGATACTAAGAACATAGTATTATATGTTAGAAACTAAGGCCTAGCTTATTATAACTTGATCAAATTCGATGGAAATTCTGAGAATACATTGGGGTGTTTAATTCGGTCATCAATATGCATAATCATTAATACATTACTACGGCCGATATTCTTGCGATACTAGATTCTATACTTGTGTTGTAGATCATTTGTGAGATTTGTTGGAATACTTGAATAATACGGTTCTTGCGGGTTTATTGAACTATTGTTGGCTTGGAAAGTCGTGATTGGGATTCATTTGGAATATTCTCTTAAACACTCTCCTTGACGTTATTTATGCTTCCTTCCTTGTTTGTCATTGATATACATATGCTTGGTAAGAGTATAGAGCACGAAGGGTGATGCTGTGCCTTTGTTTATACATTATCATGTGAGGGAGAGTGTAAAGCACGAAGGGTGATGCTGTGCCATATTATTAAGAGTAAAAGCATGAAGGGTGATACCGTGCCATATTATTGAGAGTAAAAGCACGAAGGGTGATGCCGTACCATATTATTGAGAGTAAAAGCACGAAGGGTGATGTCGTGCCATATTATTGAGAGTAAAATCACGAAGGGTGATATTGTGCCTTTTATGTGAGTAAAAGCACGAAGGGTGATGTCGTGCCATTGCATTTATACTATCATGTTTTTGTGTTATTGCGAGTTCATGGAATGAAGAGTGTTTCCGTGCAAGTGAAGACGAGGGACATGCATTATGTTGTGATATTCTTTTCTTGTAGATATCTTCATGTCTTTACCTTCAATTGTTACTGTCGTACTTATGGTTTTTATATGACTTGACATCATTGTTCTGTCTTTATTCTCTATCTCAATTGTTGTTGTGTTGCCCATGCCTTCTACTTGCTTAACTTGTAAATATCATGCCTACTTCCTGATGTTATAATTGCATCCATGACATATCTGTTTTGTTGCACTTAGGTACAGGTATTCTTCCATGTTAGTCATTCATGTCTCTACTTGTTAACTAATAAAGATCATGTGTCCCATTTCTTATTTGTTATAACTATCTTCATGCCCCCACCATGCTAGTTAGTTGAAGATACATTCCTTTTTCTAATTGTTGTCATTGACTTTATGCTTTCCGCCTAGTCTGTTACTAATGTCCTTACGTACATTCTCGTTCTTTATTACTACTACGTATTTCCTACTTTGTCATTTCTGTTATCGGTATTTCTGCCCTTTGGTTGGCACTGCTTACACATATTTGGTGAGGAGGAGATAAATGCATGAAAGGCGTTATCATGCCGTTTCTTTTGATATCTTGAGTGTTTCGCTCATACTATGAAAGTTTTGAGGTAATTATTGTGGTTTATTGGGTTTCGCTCTAAGGAAAGTATTGGTCAAGATATTGGAGACTGTTGGATTATGATCTCTTCTAGTACTCTGTTATTACTTTGTACATTCGTTCTTGTGCTCTATTCTGTTATACTATAGTATAGTTCTATTGTTAGTTACATTACAAATTTTATCAGTGAGCATCTTTTAACTAAAAAGCCTCGTCACTACTTCGACGAGGTTAGACAAAATACTTACTGGTACATGGGGTCGATTATACTCATACTACACTTCTGCACCTTGAGTGCAGACTTTTGGAGTGGAGCTGCTGGTGATGTCGGGAGTTGACCATGAAGATATTTGTGCATTGCGGATATAGTTGCCACTTGTCCTTGGTGGCTTTAGATTTTGTTAATCTGTTTATGTAGCTTTCAAACAGATCGTGTATTTATCTGTATCAGCTTTATAAATTCTAAGTCTTAGAAGCTCATGATTTGTACTACCAGTTCTTGGGTTAATTTGTAAAACTTCAGATAATTCTTCTTTATTTTCCTACAATTTCATTTGGATTGTATTGACTGTTAGTTGGCTTACCTAGCGGGTCGAGTTAGGTGCCATCACGACTAGTGATATTTGGGTCGTGACACATGATAACCCCAAAAATCAAATAGCAAGTAATGGCAATGTATAAATAAAGACACGATTACGAAGAATCAATTAACAATTAAGGCATGTAACAGATAACAAATAAAACATATAAGTGTAAACTTGAGAATAAAAGATAGAACATGCACTAACAACTTCAAATATGGCACGTACGAGCAAATTCAACAATGAAAGATATAACATGTTGTGACAAATACAATTAAATGCATGGAAGAAGTCTAGAAGTCTACATCAGTCAAATACCACATATAAGCTCGTGCATACACTCGTCACCTCGTGTACACGTTTTCCACATAATTCAAATAGTACCATTACCCAAACCTAAGGGGTAATTTCCCCTACACATAGTTAGGCAAGACACTTACCTCAATTAGGCCAAATCAACACTCAAAGATAGCTTTCTCTTTATAATTCGCCTCCACACGGCTCAAATCTAACCAAAACGACTTAATAATATCAAATAGTGCAAGAGAAACTAATTATAATAAATAAAGCTATGATCTTTACACATTTTCAAAAAGTCATCAAAAGTCGATCCCGGGCCTGCCTAGCCAAAACCCGGATCCAATGGTAGATTCCAACTACTAGTAACCCCACGAGTCCATATATATGTTTAGTTTCAAAATCCGAGTCCAAATCAAATCTCAAAAATCAAATTCTCATGTTTCAAAACTTAGGCAAAATTCCTTAAATGTTCACTTTGATTCACATGAATTTGATGTTAAATCTAAGATATAATCATGAAATATAGTTGGAAATTGATTACAATTACGTACCCAATAGTTTGTTATGAAAATGTCTCCACAAAATCACCTTCCATCGAGTCTAGGGCTCAAAAGGTGATAAAATGAGACCAAGTCCCGAAATGCAAGTCTTAATACCAGTCTCAGATGTCGCATTTGCGACACTGGTTCGCAAATGCAAAGCCGCAAAAGCGGTAATTTCATCGCAAAAGTGAACCTTGGGACTCTCCGCTAAAGTTGCATTTGCGACCAAAAGCATCGCAAATGCGAAGACAGCTGTCACAGCCTAGAACCCACTATAGGTCGTGATGGCGCCCAACGTCGCTGTTAGGCAAGCCAACGGTGAACTAACAACCTAATTATTTATTTTATTATTTTTGAAATGATGAATCTTGTTAGGTGGAGAGGTAAATGCATTAAAGTTGTAGATAAATGAAATTTAAATATTATACAAGTAAAAGTGTATCGAGGTTAAGCAAACCAAAAATGAATTCTAGAACATCCAAAAACCCGGTGTCACAAGTGCATGAGCATTTACTAAGGAGTACAATAATAATACAACATCTGTCCGGAATGTAAATAAGACATGATAAACTAAATAGTACGATGGAGACTCTGTGGGCTGCGATACGTAGCCTGGAATGCAGCTCACCATAAAGTCTCCTCAGCAGCAGCACCTACGCACCAAGATGACCACTGATTGAACCCGTGTGATCCTACATATTTAGTGTAGAAGTCTAGCATGAGTACGTAAATCAACGCGTAACCAATAATTACCGAGCCTATTCCCAGAGAAGTAGTGACGAGGGGTCGATATTGACACTTACTAGTGGTCTAATAAATTAAATACAACAGGAAGTAAACAAATATACGGCATGGTAATAAATAGTATAAACAAATATAGGTACATGGTACAATTCTCCTCTGAACAGTAAACGCAAGCTCCCAATTATCAGTTACCTTCTCAACTGGAGTATATATGAAATGGACCTCACCAGATAGGTCGTCACAACTCCAATCAGGAAAACACACGGATACGCTGGTTTCTTGTCAAATATTATGCATGACGCTGCCAAGGCGAACGGCCCGATCCCATAAGAACGTGATACTGCCAAGGCGAAGGACCCGATCCCATAATAATGTGTACACCATTGAGTGTCAAACAACAGAACCATATATGCATCTATTATACTGCCGAGGTGAACGACCCGCTCCCATAAGAGTGTGGTACATAATCTTGCCGAGGCGAACGGCCCAATCCCATTAGAATAAGAAGCTTTAACGGGTCCTTGACCCCACTCACGAATAAACATGTGAGTTATGAACTTTAAAGAAAGCTTGCGATGAAAACGCACAACGCGGGAGGAATTCATAAGGGAAGCACAAATTATTCCGCGGGTTATCAAGTAGCTCGTCACGTTTTTACAATAGCGAGTCTATCACCCTATGCAAGTCTAGTATCAAGTCGTAACGCGAAATAATGGAATTAAACGAGCAAAGATAACTTAAATAGTACAATTATAGCATGGCGTGAACCTAATTCTGCCCGGATATAATCAGGAATTCTAGCATACGCACGAACACTCGTCACCTCGTACGTGCGTAGCTCCCACAACATGTAGCACATAAGAATATAGCACCTACGGGGTAAATACCTCCTCACAAGGTTCAAAAAGAGACTTACCTCGCTCTGAAATTCCACAACCGGCTCCAATGCCTCTCTAACACTTCGAACCCAAAGACCATCGATCCGAAACTAGTCAAACAATCGTGAAAACCATTAAAAATATACTCTAATAATTATAATTTAACAATTTATAATAATTCCCAACTCCGCTCGAAAGTCAACCCTCAGGCCCATGTGCCCGAATTCCAAATATTTTCGAAGATAAACTTTACCCATAATACCACGAACTCAAATATATAATTTATTCCAAATTCCACGTCCAAATTTCGTGGTCAAAATCCAAAAATACCAAGTTCTCAAATTTCTACTAATTTCCATGTTTAAATCCATAGATAACCCAAGTATTTAACTCACTATGTGTAGGAATCTCTTACCTCAAGATTGATGATGAAACCGACTCCTCCAAATCGCCCCAAAATTCGCCCAAGCAAGAGAGAAATGACTGAAATGAGAAAAATCCCTATTTAAAACAAGTCTGCCCAGGTCCTTCTTCTTCGCTATTGCGGAAACTGCTTCGCTACCGCGAAGCACAAATTCAAGATGCCAAGAATTAACCCACCGTGAACACAAAAATCCTAGAGCAAACGCTATGCTCATGGATTCAACTCTTCGCGATCGCACCCCTCCTCACGCGATTGCGATGAACAAATGCGTAGCATCAGGCCACCCCTCCTTCCTTCTTCGTGAACACGGTACCGCCCTCGCATTCGCATAGTACAACTGACAACAACATTGCGACCGCAGGCCTAATCTCACAACTGCATAGAACATTTTCACCAGTCACCCCAAACAAATCTTCACGATCGCGGACTTCCACTCACGATCGCGTACAAGGAAACCAGCAACAGTCATGACAACAACTTCAGCAAATCCCCCAAGTCGAATTTCAATCTGTTAATCATCCGAAATCCACCTGAGGCCTCCTGGACCTCAACCAAATGTACCAACAAGTCCTAAAGCATCATACAAACTCGCTCAAAGCCTCAAATCACATCAAATAACACTAAAACTAGGAATCGACGATCGAAACCTTTCTTTAAACTTTCAAACTTATAAACTTCAACGAACACGTCCGATTCATACTTAAACATTCCGAAATGAAGCCAAACTTTACGTACAAGTTATAAATTACAATATGAACCTACCCCAAGGTTCAGAACCTCAAACAGACATCGATAGCATTAAAATACACTTCAAACCAAACTTATGAAAATTCTAAAACTTTCAAAATGCCAACTTTGCATAATAAGTGTCGAAATGCTCCCGGACCACCTGATACCCAATCCGAACACACGCCCAAGTCTGAAATCATCATACGAACCTATCGGGACCTTCAAATCCCGATTTCGGGGTCGTTTACTCAAAATTCAAACATTAGTCAACTCTTCCAACTTATAGCTTCCAAATTTAGAAGTTTTCTTCCGAAACAACTTCGAACTTCCCAAAATTCAATTCCGACCACACATACAAGTCATCACACATGAAGGAAGCTACTCAAGGCCTCAACCCGCCGAACAATGCGCTAGAACTCAAAATGATCGGTCGGGTCGTTACTTAACCATACGTTCCTCCTCGAACGTGCCAAGAACTCTTCCAGAGTTGTCCAAAATCACTATTTAACACCTCGTGACCGTGCTTGTGCCACCCCAACCCATGTGAGCATATTATCTCGAGCCGTACTAAAGATCCTACATTTTGCCTTAGCCATCGAGCCTTAGAACCAAATTACAACATCCGGAATTCTCCACGAGACCCGATTCTAACATACAAATACCGCATCAATCACCACACACTGTACCAAAACATGATCATGCACCTATGCTGAAATGATACCATGGACCACATAAGTTGCTTGCCCATAATAACATCCCCCGACCACAATAACTGAAATTGCACTAATCCTATGCCTGCAATACACCTCATAACACATATAAACCATGTTCTAACTCTCACAATACTACCACGACGACAGAGATGTGTAGAAATTCATAACCACCTGCCAAATCAATAAATCATGGAGTCTCTCTCCACCTGACAAAAACCATTACCTCATTATGAATTAAATAAAGATATTTTCTCTTTGTTATACCCTACATAAATTCGATCGCACTGATCTCAGGTCCAATAACCTCGTCTCACCTAGTACAAGCTGCTCGGGCAATAAAACACCTCAAACACTGTCTAAAATCTTGCATGATACCATCCAATATAAATCTCAGATTCTAGCCATACACAAATTCGAAAAATTCTCAATTGCTACATATAAATCTTGAACCCATTAGAACCTTTTCGAGAGTCATCCACTCTCCTCAAATATCAATTGCACTGCCCAAATAGGCTGAATGACCTGTGCCCCATTAGCACGACAATACCCAAAGAAGTAACCCCCACATCTAAACACCCAAGTGAACCCCTCTCCATGCACACTACATCCGTCACGAATAACAAACTCAAATCATTCTACAATTTCCATATACCCATAAAGTGTAATACATCATGCATCCAGAAGTTTCCTTGCTTAAGACATCCTCAAAACCAGACTCTGCAAGTCATAACCGATCCAAAAGTATGCCTCAGGCCGAAACCAATATAACACATAACCACGCAATCAAATCATCGATAACAGACTCCCCCACTTGGCTCGAAGCCATAGAACAAAACACTCGATAACTCATAATGCCCCTACTCTATTACTGACATGATCTCGCACCGAAAATCAACTCAATCCTTTATAAGCTCATGTAACACAAACCCTCTACTACCTCAAATCATCTGCAAACCTCGCATTCATCCTTGTGACGGTCAGGTCAACTATTACAACTGATCCAAACTCAGATCCCACAAATATAACCCACTGGTAGAAAAGGAAGCCTCCACACAACATCATAAGGACCACATATCCGTAGATTACCTTGCAGGTTATAACCCACCTGCTTAGCCTCAAACTGACATATCTTTATACCCTTTCGCAGCCACAACTACTACGCCATCACTTAAATCTTCTTGAGTCTGAACTCATTAACAAAACATAAGAATCTACTTCACCCCACAATGAACAACGTAAAAAATCCCTCAACACGCTCAAAAGTCAAGACTATACATCACATAAAGACAGAAATCAAGCACCCAATAGTCATTTCTACATCTCAAGCAAACTCTCATCATCACATTCAACCCATCTGAATGCATCCCGCAGTCACATCACACTAATCATATAGCCGTCCAACCACTCATCGATCCACACATTCCACTAATAGGGATACTACCAGACTTATAAGTTCAAATCACATACTCACACAGCTACAGTCAAAACCCGATCTCAAGTCCTCCAGACTGGCCTATCATCAGCACACCGAAATCACATCTCGCACCTCATCCATGGGATCACAAGCCGTCGATGTACAGCTGATACCGAGTGCTCACGTGCGCATACGAATGCATGGAAGGAATTCACAAGGTTACGCTTCAAGATGAATCAATGCTGCACAATAAAGAAAGAAAGATGGGAAGATTATCCTAAATGTCCTGTAGGCTTTCGAAGATAGGTATGGACGTTATCATACCGATCCGTAAGACTCTACTAGACAGTTGCTCATGACTCGTAGAACCTATGAACCTAGAGCTCTGATACCAACTTTTCACGACCCGACCCAACCCGTCAGGTAAGCCAATTAACAACTATCTAATTTAATGAGATTTATTAAGAAAAGAAATGAAAATACAACTAATTTTATACAATAATTTTCCAAGGACTGGTAGTACAAATCATGAGCTTATAAGAGTTAGCTTTTTCTTACAAAAACTTAATCGAAATAAGTACAACAGCTATTTGAAATGTAAATGAACAGAATTTCGAATCTAATGCTACCAAGGACAAGTGATAGCCATAACTGGAATACAGGTACATCTTCAAATCCAGCTCCCGCCGTACATAGCAACATCTGCATCCAAATCTGCACGTAAGGTGCAGAAGTATAGTATGAGTAAAAATGACCCTATATACTCAATAAGTAACAAACCTAACCTTAGGTTGAAAGTAGTGACGAGCTGGGACAAGGGTCACAGTCCAACTCCAATAACCAACAACAGTTCATAACAATATAATAAAAGGGTACATGAAAATAACTCAGAGGTAAAGTCATGCAAGTGCGGAAGGCTGGTCTTCAGAGAGGCTTCACAGAAGCAAAATTGTCCGCACAAGCGAAGGTCGCAAATGCGACAATGTGACCGCATATGCGGGTTTTGTAGGGCAAAAGCTATAAAATCGAGGTTTTTGGTTCTTTTATCATATTTTGAGATTTGAAGCTCGGATTGAGGCGAATTTTGAAGCAATTTTTATCATGTGGATTGGGGTAAGTGTCCTACATTCGGTTTTGATTATATTTCGCGAATATATCTTGATATTTGACAATTGGATGATTTTCAAAAGAGAAATTGGGGGGTTTTGTCTAAAATTTCATAAAGTGATATTTTGCGTTTTGAACATCGATTTAGAGTCGTATTTGAGTGAAACTAGTATGGTTAGGCTCGTAATTGAATGGGTTATCAGATTTTGTGAGTTTTGTCAGGTTCTGAGATGTGGGTCCAAGTTTTACTTCTTGGTTGACTTTTGGGCTATTGATTAAAGATTCAAACTTTATCATTTGGAATTGTTTCTTTGGGCTTCATTTAATGCATTTTAGTTGCTTTTGGCTAGTTTTGAGTTATTCGAAGGTCGGCACACACGAGATAGCATTTTTAGAGCATCGTTTGGCTTGCTCGGTATTGGATTTGGCTTGTTCAAGGTAAGTTGCACTTCTAAACTTAGTGGTGAGGGTATGAAACCCCGAATTACGTGTTAAGTGATTGATGTTGAGGTAACGCACATGCTAGGTGACGAGCGTGTGGGTGTGCACCGTGTGAATTGTGATTTAGTCAATTCCATGGAACTGTGTAGCCATCGTATCTGAACATTTTTATTGTACACTATGTGTTAGAGCACTTGAGCTGTAATGTATCCTAGTAATCATGTATAGGCTATATGCTGGCACTATTGGGACCCACAGTGGTCGTTCTTCGCTGTTGAGTTATTTGTTTAATTGCAGTTATGTACTCAATCTCATTCATCATTTCATATCATATCTCAATCTCTGTTATTGTATATTGTCACATCTCGTATCATTGATTAGGGCTGCTTAGTATGAGCGTTGTGAGTGATATATATATATGGCTCAGGTCGCAACCCACATACAAGCTTTATGTCTATATATATATATATATATGGGTTGGGTTTCATGCTACAACAAATCTTATGGCTATATATATGTGGATCAGGTTGCACACCGCAACAGACCTTATGGCTATATGTAGATCAGGCTGCACGTCGCAACAAGTATTGTACAGTGCTGAGTGACTGAGTGTGCTGAGTATTGAGCGTTGAGAATATGAGACAATGAGATTGAGTTCATCAGTGAGATGCATTGCATTTGACATGCGTACTTGAGATACATGCATAGAGATGCATTCCATTCTGCTACCCAGTTTTGGTGACGTTCATGATTTCACCTGTATATTGACATGTAGGCATAGAGATGTATTTTACTCATGCTATTTGAAAATGAAACATCTTATTTATTGTTTAAAGAATTTTGGAGAAATCACAGATTTCAAACTTACTCATATGCTTTTAGGGTTTACGGTAAAAGATTTGGAATTTTCTGTTATACTTGAAAAATTTGTCTATTTTTCCGTAATTGTGAACGAGTTGGGCATCTTACCTCTGAGTTATTTTCATGTACCCTTTTATTATATTGTTATGAATTATTGTTGGTTATTGGAGTTGGACTCTGACCCTTGTCCCAGCTTGTCACTACTTTCAACCTAAGGTTAGGTTTGTTACTTATTGAGTACATGGGGTCGGTTGTACTCATACTACACTTCTGCACCTTACGTGCAGATGTTGGATGCTGATGTTGTTGTGTACGATGGGAGCTGGATTTGAAGATGTACCTGTGTTCCAGTTATGGCTATCACTTGTCCTTGGTAGCATTAGATTCGAAATTTTGTTCATTTACATTTCAAACAGATGTTGTACTTATTTCGATTCAGTTTTTGTAAAACAAATCTAACTCTTAGAAGCTCATGATTTGTACTACCAGTCCTTGGGAAATTCTTGTATAAAATCACTTGTATTATCATTTCTTTCTTAATAAATCTCATTAAATTGGATAGTAGTTAATTAGCTTACCTGACGGGTTGTGTTAGGTGCTATCATGACTAGTTGTATTTTAGATTGTGACAATAGTTGCCATCACAAAAGCGATAGATGTCTCGCAAAAGCGGACAACAAAACTCTCTCAAAAGCGAAGAAGTTCTTCGCAAATGCGAATTCTTCCACAGCAACACAAAATCGCAAAAGTGACTAGGAGTCCGCAAATGCGATGGTCGCATTTGCAACCTTTTCATTGGAAATGTGATGACACCAGTACTAGCACACATAGTTTTGACAAAACAAATCCGAAATCCAATCCAAAACACATCCGAGCCTTCGGAGCTCCAAACCAAACATCCACACAAGTCTAAAAATATCATACGAACTCGCTTGCGCGACCAAAACACATGAATTCCAAAGAAAAATTCAAGAACTTCTAGGATTACAACCAAGCGTCCGAATCTTGTCAAATCAACTCTGAGTGACACCAAATTTTGCAGACAAGTTATAAATGACAAAAGACCTATTCCAAGTCCCAAAACCATATTCCGAGCCCGATAACCATAAAGTCAAATCATGGTCAAACTTAGGAAAATTTAAACTTTCAAATTTCAAACTTTTGCCAATTACGGCCAAAACCTTCTAGAAGCTTCCAAATGAAAATTCGGGTATAAATCCATATCTAAAATCACCATCTGGACCTAACAAAACTATTGAAACTCCGATCCGAGATCAAACACACAAAAGTCCAACTTAGTCAACTCTTCCAACTTAAAGGTTCCTAGTTGAGAATCATTCTTCCAAATCAACTACGGATCACTTGGAAACCAAAACCGACGATTCAGACAAGTCATAGTACATCATATGAAGCTACTCAAGACTTCAAACAACTAAACGGGATGAAAATGCTCAAAACGACCGGTCGAGTCATTATAATAGTTCAGAAATCCCAAGTCATGATCTCATTATCTTAACAACCTATGTTTAAGAGTGTATCCCTAGAATAAGTCTCAAATTTCTATTAATTATGCAAGTTAACATCTTCAATTGGAATCTTTAAAGGGTGATTAGCAGGAATGCAAGTACACAAATCATTCTCAAGGCATGATTCTTCCTTCTGAAAGCTCTTAATTTCATACTCTTGCTAACCTCATTAAGAGTTAAAGAATATCACTATATAAAGGCAAGTGGTAGTAGAAAGTTCATCTTAGGTTCACTGGTCAGGCCTAGTTCATTTAAGGCAAACTTGCTGGAGTTCAGGGATGTTGAGGGTATTTACATGAACAATGAAGGGGCAAGCAGAGTTGTTTGAGAACAAGGTAAGTACATAAATCCCAAAGATAACACTTCAAACACATTCATAGGACATTCTCACAGGATCACAACATAACCAACATGGTTAAGTATCATGAGATCAAACCATTAACATAACTATGTGTAAGTGTCAGAAAAGACAATGAAAACATTGTTTTAGGGAACTGTTGCATAGGTTAAATGCAGGAGCTTAGTCATGATAGAGCTTGGTTTAATATTTTGGCACAACAAATGAAACTTAAATCCCATAGGGTAAGTACAGGTCCAATTAGCTCAGGGTGTTTTTATATAGTAAGATCAAGACATGATTATACAGTCATGAGGTTTAACAGAATCACAGAAGCATGATTTAAAGGACATTATTTAAATGATGGATGTTGACGGTCAATTTTAACCCTTCCTTTCAAAATTAATTTATTCACGCTTAACAATTTACAATAAATGCTTTAAGAGTATTTGTTTAGTAATGAATATTTATTTTTATAAATTAATCAAGTATTAGTTTCAAAATTAATTACATAGTACTAATATTATGTAATTACAAATATATTTACTATTATAAAATAACTTTTGTATGTACATTACATCGGTATTATAGTTTGATAAAATTACTCCTTAATTTTAAAAATTAGGCTACTTTATTAATATTTTGAAATTAGTGCTACAATTTGAAATATGTGTCATTTATAGATAATTAAAATAATTAGTAACATATAGTAATTATAATTTCATCATATTTTATTGAAATTGTTAAGTTTATTTAAATTAATTTTAAAGGGATTTTAAAACTAAAAGGCTACAACTGCAATTCCTTAACCAAGCACAAAGTGGCTATTCTTTAAATTAATTTTGGCCCAAATACCAAGCCCATATCGGAACAACCCAGTCCAAACACCCCATCCCCTTCCAACTTAGCAATCCTTTCCATCACTTCTCAACCAATCACGATCTGACACGTCACCCGTTAATCCCACTCACAAAACAAACACAAGCGGCCTGAACCGTTGATTCAAATCATCAACGATCACGAATTATCCTTATTTTCCGTTTAAATCCCGACCTATTATCAGAAATTATCTCAACCATTGAATCACATAGATCCAATGGTCCCCATATTTTCCTAAAATCATTTTTCTTAAATAAGTAACGCCACGATTTATCAGGGTCATGGATCAAGTGATCCAACGGCCCAGATCTTTTTCCCCATTTTTAACTTAGAGATCAACTGATCTCATTCCAAAAATTCTAATTTATTTGCACCTTACTCAGCCGCCTCACCTCCCCTTTCTTCTTCTTCTCTCTTCTCACTCGAGCATACATATCCGTCAATCACCTGAGCCTTGCACAAATTCGTGGAAGGTCATGAACCTATCAATAAATCATCTCATTTGTCTTTCCTTATTAGTGATTCTCGCTTAATATTCCCTTTCCATTCACAAATTCAAACCGCCTAAATTCTGAAACCCTAACTTTATAGATGAAACTTCAAATCATCACTGATTTTTCAAATCCAAGGCATGCATGACTATTCCTTTTGTTCATGCACTCCCACTCCCGTCGTTCTTTCCATTTTCTCCTTTCGATTTCAAAACCCTAGTCGAAGAAATCATATCCCAAGGGTGAAACTTCAAACTCGCTTGTTCCTTCCTTCGTTCTTTTAAATCAAAGCGAGCAGGAAGTGTTAGATAGCTTCATCATCAATATTCGACACCCAGAGGTCAAATGCAATGACCTCTAGGTATTAGGGTTTTGACCGATGGTTTCTTGTGCCTCAACGTTCAACAATTCACTCCACTCCAGTACACAGGTAAAATCATTACTGGATTCCCCCCTTCTTTTGATTTTCACTTGATTAGCTATCATCATCTACCATGCGTCACTCTACACTACTGATTTTGAATTCGTAGAGCCCTAGAGAATTGAATACCACTATAAAAGGGGTCTTTAATGTTCTTACCAAGACAATCTAACACCAACAAACCAGAGCAACCGAAACTCTAAAAAGTCATAAATACTAAGCATTTAGGGTTTTTGATAATTAGGTCTCTTATTATTTTTTCCTCTCTTTGCGAGTTCTTTGTTGGTTCAAGCCTAAAGGTTTTTTGGGATCTTTGAGCAATAAAAGGAATTCGTTTGGTCTGCTGTCCTTAAGAAGGTCAGCACCTTTCTTTACCCTTTCTTTTATTCACCTCTCTAAATGACTTAGATATGTTAATGTTAAGTTCTGTAGATCATAATTATGTTGTATGTATTGGACATGTTTGTTAGTCATGTTTTTATTAGTATAATAATCCTTTACGAGTAGCCTATTCTGTTATGATTCCTTAAATGACAATCGATTAGTTGAGTGATAACTATTGGTCATTATTATGAGCTTTTCCTACAGTCTCTATGCCTAAAATCTTATATGTTTATGTTCAATGTAGACTTCATAGTTCTCAGTGACCCATAATGAGCTTATACCTGTTTTATTGCACTTCTGTAATTTTATGAGTTTTAAAATCTAAGTGAGTTACTTGGTAGCTATTGAAACTTGAATTTGTTCAAAACTTGTGTCCTTATCCCTAAACCTTAAGTTTGAACTTACAGTGTTCAAGAACTTTCTTGTTTGCCTGTGTTTGTTAAAACTGTTTTTGAATTAGCACCATGGTCTTTATTCAACTTGATTACTATCATTGATAAACCAATCATGTTTATGTTTTCATTTCACCAATAATACTGTTATAATGTCCACCTCTGCATATCATTTAACTTTATTCTATATGTTTGTAGTCAAGTTCATTATGTGGTAATATTAACTGATATACCATATATCTATATCACTTAACTAAGTTGAAAGAATCTGAATACCTAGATGTTTTCTTCTCTGTATCTGTACCTGTTAATTCTAAGAGTGATATCTGAGTTGTCACTAGGACTTTCCGTTGATAATGTTTAATAGTTGTATGCGTAAGAACTATCTTACTTACATTAACTTGTTCCTTCCTCGTGAATCGTTGCTGCATATATATTCTATAAGATTAACTATTTTTCTCTTTTAGTGTAAGTCATGATTTGTTTAGACAAAGTCAACTAGTAATTGTTGCATAACTAGGCTTGTCTATTCCATAATCAATTAAGATCTTCATACACATGTGCAATACATCCCTGTCATCAGTCTTTGATCCTCTGATGATTTTTGAAAAGTCTGCATGCATCTATAGTTAGCTTATCTCTCATGAAGAAATGATCTAGGCCTACTGTTAAAAGTAAATGATAGAATTGAAGCATGGATACTTAATACCTATATGCTGAGCTAGATTCATGTTGAGTTTAAACTTGTTTGATACAATGTTTTCAACTCCTTCTCCACTTGCCTGATCAGTTTGATTCTGTAATGTGTTGAGTTCCTATACCTGTTTGAAGTCACTACTTTATTTATTTTGACCATAAATAGTTGACTAAATGTTTCTACCCTCTGCTTAAATCTGCAACACCATACTCTGTTTTGAACCATGCACAGTCCTTCTTCCTACTGTTGATCTAAAATTTCATTTGACTCTCAAACTTTATTGAAATCCATTTGTCGATGTTGTTTGAACATTATAACTGGCTGATACTGTTAGAAGCACGATCCTGTTGATACCTTAGGGATGCTATGTTTGAATCTGTGAGTGTGTAATCATGATAAGAATTCAGTCCCATGACCTTGATTATATCTCTGAAGCAATTGTTGACTATGACTGTTGGTTTAAATTTGCCTTGATGTCTTTAAGTTCCTAATTAATATTACCAATGCCTATTTGAATATGTTATGCCTTAGTGATTCGTTCATGTAATGATGTGATTATGAAACTGTATATATTCTAAATTTAGCCAATCTCCCTTTAGTTTTCCTTGATATGTTTCCCTATTTAGTATCATAGTAGTAAGTATTCTCTTGTATTATTTTATTAAGAGGAAAGTATATATGTTATGGTAGATAATACTTTAGTATTTAGTTCGCATTGGAAGGGCCTCATTGGTACTTAAACCAATAAGGAAACATGTCGTTAGTGATTAAGGGTATTTGGGAGCGAATTTCGACTTTAGGTTGGGTTGCCCTCCCCCGCACAAGCATTGCCCTAGGCCTTGAGTCCCTTGAAAACTTTGAAGTGTCGGAGGATCCAAAGAGAGCTTCGACCTTGAGTGGGTTTCCCTCCTTAACTTTTAATTCATTGACACATTCAGTTCTTTAAGGGTTTAGTGTTTAATGTCAACGAAATTTTTCTAATGTGAATTATTTACTAAGTAAAGCTACCACATTAATATATTATTTCCTCTACCTTGTTAATATTGTTCTTGCTTTAATTAATTGTTCGTGTATTTGTCATGTACATCAAAAATGTTTTGTAGTTAGAATATGTTAAATGTATTGGATATATATCTAATAACATTCTTATTTTTTCACATGTACATCTATTTGGGCTTCTGAGTTCTTGATGAACGCATGCCCAATTCTAGCTCTATTGCACCGCATTCAGGGGTCCAAAGCCAGTCGCTCTTCTTTACTGCTGGGCCTATCTTCTTGAGGCCCAATCCCATAGTCCAATCCTCTTTCCCTCAACTTTTTTATCATTATTACTGCCTCGTTAATTTAGTTTACCGCTTCTACCAGTTTAATGTTTAGTTGTATTTGTTATGTGCTTATTGTTGTTCTACTTCTCATGTATATAATACTCATATATTAGAACACATGCTTTCATTTTTCTTTTATGCTTTAGTATCATTTAAACTTAGGCAAGCCTTAAACAATATAGGATTTTAAAAAAGGGAAAATTAGCTAATAATAGGTTTTTAGTTCGCAGGTTGTAATTTGCTCACTAATTGCTACGTTTTTCACTTACCCTTTTCTTCTTTAAAAGATTTTGAAACATAGAACTTCGCGAAAAGCAGTTCTATTTCTAAAAGGAAAACCAGATTTCAAGTCTCGTTTTCTCCGAGGAAAAATCAGAACTTCAGAAAATCGTCGGTTTAAGGAATTTCCAGCAAATGACCTTTTCTTTGAAAATCCTTCAAATCTAAGGGAAATCTTATATATGCTTTTTCTCAAACATCCTTTAATCATTATATAAATAACCATCCCCCAAAATCAAAGTGTTTTCATAACTCAATCTCTTTATTTTAAGATTTAGACCACTTATGTGCCAATTTCAAATTCTTTTAACATCTCTTATGAACCCTTTCATAAATTCATATCCTTTTAAGACTCCGCATTCTTTATCATCCTTAGGTGTACAATAAGAAGCCTTCCTTATTATTAATCAAAGCTTATTTTGTTTTTACAAATAATTGATCCCAAACTTAGTCTAAATCCTATGGAGCTACCTCATGTAGATTTTAAGGGGTGCCTAACACCTTTCCTTTAGAAGAACAAGAACTCTTACCCATAATCTCACCGGTTAGAAGACTCGTAAAGAACACGACTTAGTAATTAAATAGGTACCCTAGTATACCTTTAAATATTAGGTGGCGACTCTCTTTCATCAATAACAGAGAAACAACAAGTTGAATCCTGTCTTGACTAGTGTAAAATAGGATACAAAAACATGGCGACTCTACTGGGGATATTCTCAACGGAAATATCAGAACTTTAGAAAATCGTCGCTTTAAGGAATTTCCAGCAAATGACCTTTTCTTTGAAAATCCTTCGAATTTAAGGGAAATCTTAGATATGCTTTTACTCAAACATCCTTTTATCATTATGTAAATAACCATCCCCCAAATTAAAGTGTTTTCATAACTTAATCTCTTTATTTTAATATTTAGACCACTTATGTGCCAATTTCAAATTCTTTTAACATATCTTATGAACCCTTTCATAAATTTGTATCCTTTTAAGACTCCACATTCTTTATCATCCTTAGGTGTACAGTAAGCAACCTTCCTTATTATTAATCAATGTTTTTTTTTACAAATAATTGATCCCAAACTTAGTCTAAATCCTATAGAGCTACCTCAAGTAGATTTTAAGGGGTGCCTAACACCTTCCCCTTAGAAGAACAAGAACCCTTACCCATAATCTCACTGGTTAGAAGACCCGTAAAGAACATGACTTAGTAATTAAATAGGTACCCTAGTATACTTTTAAATATTAGGTGGCAACTCTCTTTCATCAACAACAGAGAAATCACAAGTTGAATCTTGTCTTGACTAGTGCAAAATAGCATGCAACAATATGGGGAGTGTGATATACCCTAGCTAAGGGTGACAGCCCAATATTCATTCTTAAAGATTCATATCCATTTAAGCTAATTTATCATATGAGTCAGTCCAAATGCAAACGACATTAAGATAAGTTAGTATAGGATACATGAGAAGCACATTAGAATATCAGAATGTCTAATAATTAAGATAACTATGAGGGGTCATTTGAGAGCTTCTTTGTTAATCTCAGCAATTTAACAATGCATAAGTTACTCAAGACATATTCGTTAAGATTGCAAGAAGATAATTAATCGATACATGATTCTGATTTCAGAATATTAAGAAGCTCATAACTCTAGAGTTTAGTGATCAGTTATGAAATAATGACAAACACATAAAGATAATTAACTATTGACATACAAGAAAACATAGTCAATTAATATGAAACATCAGAACAAACATGCTTTCAATTAGATGATTAAAAAGAAGAGTGGTCGAGGCTCACTGACCTTCTTTTGGGCAGCAAACTAAACGAGAGTCTTTCTTAGCCGTTAAGAATCAGGAACTCAAGATCCGACCAGTGTAAAGCTTAAAATCAGACAGAAATCAAAACTAGTTAGAAATCCTAGCTTGATTTTACTACTCAAGACTAAAAATTGATGTTTCTCTATTTGTTAAGAGATTTGTTTGTGTGTATATTGTGTTTTTAGGCGAGAGAATTGAAGGTTCCCTTTTATAGTAGCATTCATGTCCATAAGATTCAACAGAAATCAATATGATATTGGAGAGTGACAGAGGGGTGGTGATGTGAGCATAATCGGGTGAAATCAAAGTAGAATAGAGGTGAAAAGTAGTAGTAGTTCTACCTAAGTGGAGTGAGCCGGCCGTTGATGACAACAATCCACTGGACAAAGGTAGAAAACCTAGAGGTCACTACGTCCGACCTCTTAGTACAAATCTTCATGGTGAAGTTCTGAAGAGGCTCCTCGCGTGCTTTGATTTGAAAGAACATAAGAGTTCTCAGACGATTTGAGATTTTACTTTTGGTATGTGATTTCAACATTAGGGCTTTTGAAATTAATACAGAAATAAAATAGCACGATTCGTAGTATAAGGACAAGATGGATAGACATGAATGCTCGATTTGAATAAATGAAGAAGAAAATTAGACGGGCTAAAGTTTCACTTCTGAGTTAGGGTTTCTGGATTTGGGAATTTGGGGAATTTGAGTCTCAACAACGAAAGAGGAAAGAAATAGCAGGATTCGCGGATTTAGAAGACAATAAGAATGATCTGTGCTTTAATTCATGACCTTGCACTAATTTGTGCAAGGTTCTTTGACTGATTGGTCTGGTGAGTTAGAAAGGAAGGGGAAAGGGGCGGCTAAGTCGCGTGAGAAATGATTAGGGTTAGGGGTTTGTTAGGTTGGGTCTCTAGGTTTAAACGGGGAGATAGGATCTGGGCCGTTGGATCTCGTGATCAACAGCCCTGATAATTTGGGTATTAAAGTTTTTTAGTGGGAAATATTGGTGGTCGTTGGATTCTTATAATCCAACGGTTGAGATTAAATCTGATGGGGTGTTTAAATTAATCCAACGGTTGAGATTAAATCTGATGGGTGTTTAAATTAAAAGGGAAAATGAGATAAAACGAGAGCCGTTGATCTAAAGAATGGACTATTTGGATCAATTGTGTTTCTTTTGTGAGTGTTGTGAAGAGATTACACGGCACGAGCTCATTGGCTCAATGAGAGTGGCCTGGATTCCCAAGGTGTAAAAGGAGGTGGACCTGGACTGGGCCAGATGGGCAATTGGGCTTGTGTATTGGGCTAGTTCTAATTTAAGAAATAGCCATTTCGTATTTGATTATACAATTGCAAATGTAGCCATTTCAGTCTTTAACCTTTTTTAGAATTAATTTAAATAAGCGTAAATAATTCCAATAAAATGCAATAAGAATTATAGTAATCAAATACACTACTAATTACTATAATTAGTTAATTTATTAGTACTACTACAACAATAACAACAACAACTTACCCAGTATTATCTCACACTGTGGGCTCCAGGAAGGGTTGTGTGTACGCAGACCTTACCCCTACCTTGTGAGGACAGAGAGGTTATTTTCAATAGCTCATCGGCTCAGGAAAGTATAAGCACCACATTAATGAAAATATAGACAAGAAGGGACTGCACCAAAAGCCATATAAAAGCAGAATAAAGACAACAAGATAGTAAGGTGATCAACAATGAAAGAAAACAACGGTTAGTCATAAGAACCTACTACCAACAGAAAGTGAGACTACGTGCCAATGCTACTATTATGAAAACTACAGACTACCTACTCTACAACCCTAATCCTCGACCTCCAAACCTTCCTATCAAGGGTCATGTCCTCGGTCAGCTGAAATTGCGCCATATCTTGCCTAATCACCTCTCCCCACCTCTTCTTTGGCCTACCTCTACCTATCTATAGACTCTCCAATGTCAACCTCTCACACCTTTTCACCGGGGTGTATTTACTCCTCCTCTTCACATGACTAAACTACCTAATCCGTGCTTCCTCATCTTGTCCTTAATAGGGGTCACACCCACCTTGTCGTAAATAACCACATTTCTAATTCTATCTAATCTGGTGTGCTGACACATCCATCTCAACATCCTCATCTCTGTTGCCTTCATCTTCTGGACATGAGTGATCCTGACTGGCCAATACTCAGCCCCATACAACATCGTCGATCTGACCACCACTCTGTAAAACTTACCTTTAAGTTTTAGTGGAATCTTCTTGCCATACAAAACACCGGAAGCAAGTCTCCATTTCATCCATCCCGCCCTAATACGATGTGTGACATCTTCATCAATCTACCCATCCCTTTGAATAATAGACCCAAGGTACGTAAAACTTCCTCTCCTAGAGATGACCTTCGAGTTCAGCCTCACCTCCCCTTCCCCTCCTTGAGTCTCACCACTAAACTTACACTCCAAGTATTATGTCTTGGTCCTTCTCAACTTGAAACCTTTAGATTCCAGGGTCTGCCTCCATACCTCTAACTTCGCGTTCACACCGCCTTGCATCTCGTCAATAAATACAATATCATCTACAAATAGCATGCACCATGGCACCTCCCGTTAGATGTGGCGCGTCAGTACGTCCATCGCCAGGGCAAACAATAAAGGGCCGAGTGCCGACCCCTGATGCATCCCCATCATAACCGAAAAATGGACTGAGTCCCCACCCACTGTCCTCACTTGGGTCTTTTCTCCATCATACATGTCCTTAATCACCCTAATGTAAGCAATAAGCACACCTCTAGCCTCCAAATATCTCCACAAAACCTCCCTCTGAACGTTATCATATGCCTTTTCTAAGTCGATGAACACAATATGCAAGTCCTTCTTCCTCTCCCTATACTGGTCCATCAATCTCCTAATAAGGTGGATAGCTTCTGCAGTCGAACGCCCTGGAATAAACACAAATTGGTTCTCAGAAATAGACACACTCATCCTCCCCATTAGCTCTATCACTCTCTCCTAGACTTTCATAGTATGGCTAAGCAGCTTGACACCCCGATAGTTATTGCAATTTTGGATATCACCCTTGTTCTTTATACATGAAACATCGTGCTCAGCCCCTACTCTTCGGGCATTTTATTCTTTCTAAAAATGACATTAAACAATCTAGTGAGCCACTCCAAGCCTGCCTTGCCCGCACTGTTCCAAAACTCCACCGGGATTTCATCCGGCCTGGTCGCTTTGCCCCTACTCATCTTATGCATAGCCCCCTCCACTTTATCAACTCTAATCCACCTAGAATACCCAAAGTCAAAATGACTTCCAGAGAGTTCCAAATCACACAGTACAATGTTCCTGTCCCCCTCCTTGTTCAAGAGAGTAGGGAAGAGGTGTGCCATCTCCGACGATTAACCCCTCATCCAGCAAAACTCTACCTTCTTTGTCCTTGATGCACTTCACTTGGTCCAAGTCACAAGGCTTCCTTTCTCGCTCCTTGGCTAACCCGAACAACCTCTTATCCCCACCTCGATCCTCGAGTTCCTCATACAAATAACTAAAAGCCGTAGTCTTGGCCGCCGTAACTGCTAGCTTTGCCTCTTTCTTAGCCAACTTATATTGCTCCCTACGCACCCTCTTCTCCTCCTCGTCTACACTTTTCACTAGCTTCAGATATGCCGCTTTCTTGGTTTTCACTTTTCCTTGCACCTCTCTATTCCACCACCAGTCTCCCTTGTGACCACCAGAGTAACCCTTTGAGACCCCTAATACCTCTTTTGCAGCTTCACTAATGCAATGTGCAGTCTTAGTACACATATCGCTTGTGTCGCCACTACTCCTCCAAGCCCCCCATAGTCAGCATCTTGACCCCCAACTCCTGCACTTTAGCTTCCGTCAAGGCTCCCTACTTGATCCTATGTTGGCTATACATGTCCCTCTTCCTCCTCTTCCTCGTGATCTCAAGGTCCATGACCAGGAGCCTATGAAGGGGTGAGAGGTTCTCACTCGGGATGACCTTGAAATCCGTACAAAGACTTCTATCTGATTTCCTACAGAGGAAATAATCAATTTGAGTCTCGGCTATGGAACTCCGAAAGGTGACCAAGTGCTCCCTCTTCTTCGGGAAGCTCGAGTTTGCTATCACCAAATAAAATGCTCAAGAAAATTCCAGTAGAGACGTTCCTTCTCCGTCTCTATCTCCAAAATTAAAGCCACCATGCACATCATCATACCCCAGCGTCGCTTCAATGTGGCCATTAAAATCTCCTCATTTGAAAAGCTTCTTGGTATGCGGGATACCACGCACCATCTCATACAAATCCTCCCCGAAACGTCTCTTTATTTTCTCATCCAAGCCTGCTTGAGGTGCGTACGCACTGATTATGTTCAAAGTAAAACCTCCAACAACTAGCTTAATAGTCATCAGCCTATCATTCACTCTCCTAACCTCCACCACTAGTTCACGAAGATCCTTATCAACCAAGATACCTACCCTGTTCTTGCCCCCACCCTCCCAGAATACCATAGTTTGAACATGTCCACATTCCGCACCTTATTTCCTACCCACCTAGTCTCCTGTACACAAGCTATATTAATCTTCCTTTTCTCGAGAATCTTCGCTAACTCTACAAATTTACCAGACAAAGTTCCTAAGTTCCAAGACCCCACTCTCAGCCTATTAGCTCCCTTAGCCCTCTTACCCCCTTCCTGCACCCCTCCCTCGTGATGACAGTCCCGAGGACAAGACCTTACCCTACCATCATTCACCAAAACCACTATAATCTAGGAGTCACTACGCAAGTACTATCCTGAAAATAAGCGACAAAACTAAAATGAATAACCGAAATATAATCTACCACTAAAGGTCGAAAAATAGGTGAAGAAATAAAATAAAGGAACTAACGGGAACTATAATCTACAACTAAAGGTCAGAAAAATAGGCGAATAAAACAAATAAAGGCACTAAAACCGAAATAGTTAATTAATTACTAAATATCTTATTTTTCTATTTACTACACTAATTTCGGATTTATTTTGAAGTAATGGGAGCTTTGTTAAATTAATTATAAACCTATGTGATAAATATGAGAGCTATTTTAATAGTCTCAAAATAGTAATAGTAATATATTTATAATTATATAATCACTTAAGAAGCTCATAACTCAAGAGTTTAGTGATCAGTTATGAACTAATGACAAACACATAAAGATAATTAACTATTGGCATACAAGAAAACAAGTCAATCAACATAAAATATTGGAACAAACATGCTCTCAATTAAATTATTAAAAGAGGGGAGAGGTCGAGGCTCACTGACATTCTTTTGTGCAGCAAACCAAATGAGAGTCTTTCTTAGCCGTTAAGAATCAGGAACTCAAACTCCAACCAGTGTAAAGCTCATAATGAGAAAGAAATCAAAACTAGTTAGAAACCCTAGCTTGATTTTGCTACTCAAGACTAAAAATTGATGTTTCTCTATTTGTTAAGTGATTTTTTGTGTGTATCTTGTGTTGTTAGGCAAGAGCATTGAAGGCTCCCTTTAATAGTGGCATTCAATGCCTTAGGTTTAAACATAAATCAAACTGATAGTGGAGAGTGACTGAGGGGTGGTGATGTGCACATAATCGAGTGAAATCAGAGAAGAATAGAGGTGACAAGTAGTAGTGATTTTACATGAGTGGAGTGAACGACCATTGATGGCAACGACCCATCGGACAAAGCTCAAAAACCCAGAGGTCATGAATCTTCATGATGAAGTTTTGAAGAGGCTCCTCATGTGCTTTTATTTGAAAGAACATAAGAGTTCTCGGATAATTTGAGATTTCACTCTCTGTTCTATGATTTCAACATTAGAGCTTTTGAAATTAATCAGTGGAAATGGAAAAAAAATAGCATGATTCATATTATAGGGACAAGATGGATATCCATGCATGCTCCATTTGAAAGAATGAAGAGGAAAATCAGACGGGCTAAAGTTTCACTTCTGGGTTAGGATTTTTGGATTTGGGGATTTTGAATCTCAATAATGAAAGAGGAAAAAACACTATGATTTGTGGATTTAGATGACAATAAGAATGATCTGTGGTTTGATTCATGACCTTGCACTAATTTATGCAAGGTTCTTTGACTGATTGTCCCGGTGAGTTGAGAGAAATGAGAGAGGAAGGAGAAAAGGGGGCGGCCGAGTCGGGTGAGAAATGATTAGTGTTAGGAGTTGTTAGGTTGGGTCTCTAGTTTTAAATGGAGAGATGGGATCTGGGCCGTTGGATCTACTGATCAACGACCCTGATAATTTGGGTATTGAAGTTTATTAGTTGGAAATATTGTTGGCCGTTGGATTCTTGTAATCCAATGGTTGAGATTAAATCTAATGGGGTGTTTACATTAAAGAAAAACAATGAGATGAAACGAGAGCCGTTGATCTAAAGGAAGGACAACTTGGAACAATTGTATTTATTTTTTGTGAGTGTTGTGGAGAGATGACACGGCACGAGCTCATTGGCTCAATGAGAGCGGCCCGGATTCCCAAGGTGTAAAAGGAGGTGGACCTGGACTAGGTCAGATGGGCAATTGGGCTTGTGTATTGGGCTAGTTCTAATTTAAGAATTAGACATTTCGTATTTGATTATACAATTGCAAATGTAGCCTTTTAATAAGCGTAAATAATTCCAATAAAATGCAATAAGAATTATAATTATCAAATACACTATTAATTACTGTAATTAGTTAATTAATTACTAAATATCTTATTTTTCTATTTACTACACTAACTTTGGATTTATTTTGAAATAATGCGCTATTTCACTAAAATTACGAAATAGCTTTGTTAAATTAATTACAAACCTATATGATGAATGTGAGAGTTATCTTAATAGTATCAAAATAGTAAGAGTGATATATTTATAATTATATAATATACAAATTATTATTTAACACCATTAATTACTTAATTTATAAAATAGGTATTATTAATTAAAAAATATCTTAAACATATTTATTGGAAACTAGTAAGTATAGATAAATTAATTTTTAAAAGGAGGGTCAAAATTGGTCGTCAACATGTAGGACATCATTCCTTCTTGGCATGATTTTGTATGATTGTCCCTTCTTACTTCAACGATTTCTGTGTGGCGAGATCGGTTTGTTTTAATGTTTCCTATGTAGTGTTATTTCTGTTCTCGTACATTATTCTTACTGTTGGCATTCCTTCAAGTTTGATGTGTTTTCATATAGTACCTTGAGTCTGAAAAATATGATTTCCTTCTGAGTTCAATCTTGATATTTCCTTGAAATTACCTCTCCATTGCACTTATATATGTATCTATTTTACTTTATTGACCCGCGCTATAGTCGACCGGGTAAGTCAGCTATTATGCTACTACTGATCAGTTGTGTATGATGATACATGATATGAGATATTACCGAGCCATTGTGTGGCTAGGTACTATGATATGACATGTGAGATCGAGTCCTCTTGAGGCCGCCTACGCTGAGTTCTGTTGAGATCGGGTACAACCGAGACCTCTTGAGGTCGGGTACGACCGATTGCTCTATGAGGCGGGGTAAGGAGTAATGTGTGACGTGAGCGTACCGAGTCCTCCTGCAGCTGACTACGCCAAGTTTTATTGAGGCCGGGTACAGTCGCGACCTTTTGAGGTCGGGTATGACTGAGTACTTTATAAGGCTCGGTATGGAGTGAAATATGCCCCAAAGAGTGGATGAATGTGGCTTGGATTTTACAAAAGTTTGCATACATTCATGTTTCATGGTTATAACAGTGAACGCCCTCGGTGGCTTGTCTTCGGTATTCAGGTTAAACTTGTCTATTTCTATCTCTTATGTCATGCCTTTGATTTAGGCACGTTATCCATCTTACATACTCAGTACATCTTTAGTACCGACGGTCTTTTCTTTAGGTGATGTGTTAATGCCCATAGGTATAGATAGACCAGGGGACGTCCCTCTCCAGTAGGGTGTTTGTTCCAGTTGACTGGTCGTGTACTCCACTTCTTCGGAGTAGTTGTTTAGAGGTCACTAGGTATCGAAGGGCATATTCTAGTTATTTTGGGTACGATGGGTCCTGCACTAACCCAGTTGTGTACATATATTATGTTTTTATACTCTTAGAGGCTTGAATATAATGGTAACTCCGATGGCAACAGATGTATATGTGTATGTGTAGATAAATCAATGCTAAGGTCTTTTCCACAGCCAGTTGTGTTCATTTAAATGTTTGCTTTGAGGCTTCGTTGGCCCAGATTATAAGCTATATGGTCTAAGCCTAGATGCCGGTTCTCACGGGCCTTGGGGAATTGTGTGTCGGTCGTACCTACGAAGGTTAGGGTGTGACAAACATGGTATCATAGCAGGTCTGTCATAGAGAGTCAACAAGCCTTATCTTGTAGACTCTTGTTTATGGGTATGTTGTGCACATACTTATAAGAAGGAGGCTACATGATATATAAGATGAATAGCCTTCTTTCTGATGTAGATTATGCGATAGAGCTGAGTCATAAGTATTCGCTTCTAATCCCTATCTTATTTATGTTTATAGTTATGCTTACCACGAGACGTCAGGCAATTGTTCGAGGATTGAACGAAGAAGCAGGAGAAGGTATCAGTCAAGTTCCACCTACCCCTATAAAACAACAAGAAATTAATAATGAAGTTGATACCCAGGTTTCGGGGACAGCCACAATACCCCTGGAACATCAAAGAGAAACTAATGTGCGTCCGATTCCTCCACCAATTGTTCCTGAATAGGATCTAGACATGAGGAGTGTTGTGCAGTTGTTGTGCAGTTGTTGTGCAGTTGTTGACTCAATTAGTAGCTTCTCATGCCCAACATCGGGCCCCTGCCACCATAGATAGGTCAGTTAGCACGAGGGTTCAGGATTTCATAAATTTGGACCCCCCCGGTATTTACAAGAATAGATCCAAACGAAGATCCCTATAATTTTCTAAATCAGATGTAGCGGACCTTACGAGTTATGTCTGCCACTTATATAGAGTCTGTGGAACTTGCCTCATACAGATTGCAGGATATTGTTGTGATTTGGTATGAAACTTGGGAACAATCTAGGGGACCCCTTGCCCCACCAGTAGGATGGAGGGAGTTTTCTGAAGCCTTTATGCAATAGTACTTTCTTATTGAGCTCTGCCGAGCTAAACAAGACATATTCTTACGAGTAGAGCAGGGTAACATGAGTGTTCGGGAGTACAGTATGCAGTTTAACTCCTTGGCCAAATATGTTCCTTTGGTTGTGGTCGAGATGAGTGATAGAGTACACTAATTTGTGGGTGGTTTGGGACCACACTTGATCAACGAGTACACCACTTCTTCTCTGAGTCCGAACATGAAAATTTCTCGCATTCAAGCTTCAGACGTGTGCTATTCTTGTGAGCAGCCCGGTCACATTATGCATTTTTTCCCAGTAAGGAATGTGGGTAACATGATGCAGCCAACGAGATCTACATCATCTTCGTCATCTTCACCACACCCTCATGAATAAGGCATGCAGCCATTGGTAGGAAGGTGTAGAGGTAGAGGTGGAGGTGGAGTGTCTAACTCGGGTGGTCAATAGAACCGTATCTATGCATTGTCGGGACGACAAAACCTAGAGTCATCACTGGATGTGGTTACGGGTATACTATCTGTATCCTCCATTAATATGTATGCTCTGATAGATCCAGGTTTCACCTTGTCGTATATTTTCCTGTTTGTTGCTAATAAATGTGGTAGAGAGCCTAAATTGCTACACTAGCCATTTGAAGTGTCCATGCTCGTAGGTGAGTCTGTGATAGTTATACGGGTATATCGAGGTTGTGATGTGATGATTCATGACCATCATACTTTAGCCTTTTTGCATGAATTAGATGTGATGGAATTTGATATTATTATGGGGATGGACTAGTTGGCCTCGTGCTATACCAACATGGTTTGTTGGGAGAAAGTAGTTTGCTTTAATTTCGCAGGGGAACCCTTTATTGAATGGAAGGGTGATGTTGCAGCGCCAAGCGAGAAGTTTGTTTCTTACCTTAAGGCTCGGAAGATGATTTTGAAGGGGTGTATCTATCACTTAGTGAGAGTGCAGGACGTGGAGGCCATGCCTCCCACCCCCTGATTGGTCCCAGTTGTTAGCGAATTTTATGATGTATTTCCTACTGAGCTCCTAGGTGTTCCACCGAGAGAGAGATTGAGTTTTCCATCGATGTGCCACCCGATAGTCAACCGATATATATCCCTTCGAACATGATGGCTCCTGCCGAGTTGAAGGCTCAATTGAAGGATCTTTTAGATAAGGGCTTCATTCGACCTAGTACTTTCCCGTGGGGAGCTCTAGTGCTATTTGTTCAAAAAAAGATGGTTAGTTGAGGATGTGCATTGATTATCGATAGTTGAACAAGGTAACCATCAAGAACAAGTATCCGCTACCAAGGATCGATGATCTGTTTGACCAATTTCAAGGCGTTAAGTATTTTTCGAAGATTGATCTCAAATCTGGGTATCATCAGTTGAGAATCAAAGAAAAAGATATTTCGAAGACATCCTTTCAGACTATATATGACCATTACGAATTTCGTGTTATGTTCTTTAGCCTAAGCAACACACCAACGGCTTTCATGGATCTGATGAATTAAGTGTTCAGACCAGTTTTGGATATACTTGTGGTCGTGTTCATAGACAATATTTTGGTGTATTCTTGATTAGAAGTAGAGCATATAGAGGACTTGCGAAAGGTACTACGCACACTCTGGGATCACAAATTGTACACAACAATTTCCAAGTGTGAGTTCTGGCTAGACTAAGTGGCTTTTCTTGGGCATATAGTATTAGGTGAGGGCATCAAAAATTGATAGTCAAAAGATTTAAGTAGTTACGAATTAGCTAAGGCCCACAACACCTATCAAGGTGTGCAACTTCTTGGGTTTAGCCAGTTACTACCGATGGTTAGTGGAAAATTTCCCATCTACAGTTGCTTCATTAATGAAGTTGACGCATAAGGCAGCAAAATTCTGGTGGACCAATATTTGTGAGAAGAGCTTCCAAGAGTTAAAGGAAAAGTTAACCTCAGAGCCACTTCTAACACTCCTTGAAGGACCCAAGTGGTACGTTATATATTGTGATGCTTCTACGGTGGTCTTGGGAAGTGTTCTAATGCAACATGGGAAAGTTTTTTCTTATGCTTCGAGACAACTAAGGAAGCACGAGCAGAATTACCCCTCGCAGAACTTTGAGCTAGCCCCTATTATATTTGCTTGAAAATAGGTCGTCACTACCTGTATGGACTTCATGTTGACATATTCACCCATCATAAGAGCTTGCAGTACATATTTAAGTAAAAGGAATCAAATTTGAGGTAGTGGAGATGGCTTGAGATGTTAAATGATTATGATGTTGATACTTTTGTACCACTCCGGGAAGGAAAACGTTATGGCTGATGCATTAAGTCAGAAATCCATGGGCAGTCTACGACATGTGAAAAATCATAAGATTGAGGTGACGAAGGACATGTACTGGTTGGCTAATTTAAGTGTACAATTGTTTGACACCGGTATTAGAGGGGTCGTAGTTCAAAATGCTGTCGAATCCTCGATAGTAGCTTAAGTAAAGGCACGACAATATGATGATCCAGCCTTGGTAAGAATAAGAGAAAGCATTCCCTCTCAAAAGAAGCATGTGTTCGGGTTATCCAAGGATGGAGTCCTTAGATATAAGAACCGACTGTGTCTACCCGATGTTAGGGGACTCCGAGAGCATATCATGCCAGACATTCATCGGTTCCAGTATTCTGTCCATTCGGGATCAACCAAGATCTATCACGATATTCTAACTCTCCCCGAAGGACCAAAGGGGTATGTTATATATTGTGATGTCTCTACGGTGGGCTTAGAAAGTATTCTAATGTAACATGGAAAAGTTTTTGCTTATGCTTCGAGACAACTAAGGAAATACGAGCAAAATTACCCCACGCAGGACTTTGAGATAGCCCCTATTATATTTGCCTTGAAAATAGGGTGTCACTACCTGTAAGGAGTTCATGTTGACATATTCACCGATCATAAGAGCTTGTAGTACATATTTAAGAAAAAAGAATTAAATATGAGGTAGAGGAGATGGCTTGAGATGTGAAAGGATTATGATGTTGATATTTTGTACCACCCTGGGAAGGTAAGCGTTATGGCTGATGCATTAAGTTAGAAATCCATGGGCAATCTATGACATGTGGAAAATCATAAGTTGGATGTGACCAAGGACCTGTACCGGTTGGCTAATTTAAGTGTACAATTGTTTGACACCGGTAGTAGAGGCGCCATAGTTCAAAATGTTGCCAAATCCTCGATAGTATCTGAAGTAAAGGCACGACAATATGACGATCCAGTCTTGGTGAGAATAAGAGGAAGCATTCCCTCTCAAAAGAAGCATGTGTTTGGGTTATCTTAGGACGGAGTCCTTAGATACAAGGACCGACTATGTGTACCCAATGTCAGGGGACTCCGAGAGAATATCATGGCAAATATTCATCGGTTTCGGTATTTTTTCCATCCGAGATCAACCAAGATGTATCACGATATTCGAAAACTATACTGGTAGAATGGAATGAAGAGGAATTATAGAGAATACGTTGCTCAGTGTTAAAATTTCCAACAAGTTAAGATTGAACAACAGAAAGAAGGAGGATTACTTTAGAATATGGAAATTTCGACCTAGAAATGGGAGATGATCAACATGGATTTTGTTACCTGGTTACCACGATCACGACGAAGATTTGATTCCATATGGTCATCGTGAATCAACTTACCAAGTCAGCTTATTTCCTACTAGTGAAGACTACCCTCTCAACTGAAGATTATGCCAAGATATACATAAAAAAAATAGTTATACTTCATGGAGTTTTAATTTCCATCATATCAGATAGAGGTGTCCAGATTATGCCTAATTTCTAGAGATCATTCCAAGAAGGATTGGGTACCAAAATCAACCTCAGCACAACCTTTCATCCACAAACAAATGGTCAGGCCGAACGAACCATTCAGACGCTCGAGGATATGCTACGAGCCTGTGTTTTAGCTTCTACAGAAGCTTGGAAGACCATCTACCGCTCGTCAGATTTTCTTACAATAACAGTTATCATGCTAGAATTCGGATTGCACCGTATGAGGCACTATAAGGGCAAAAGTGCAGGACTCCCCTCGACTGGTTTGATGTTGGTGAAACAATGTTATTGGGTCTTGGGTTGGTGCAACAAGCTGTAAAACAAAGGTGAAGATGATTCAAAATCGATAATTAACCACTTAAAGTAGGTAAAAGTCTTACTCAGACACCCGACAACGAGATTTGGAGTTTGTATTGGGAGACTGGGTATTCCTAAAGGTGTCTCCTATGAAAGACGTAATGAGGTTCAGTAAGAAGGACAAGCTCAATTCCCGGTATATTGGGCCATATCAAATTATTCAAAAAGTAGGTCAAGTGGCTTATAAGCTTGAGCTGCCTCCGGAATTAGAAGCAGTGCATCCGGTATTCCATGTATCTATGCTACAAAAGTTCTTGAGTGATTCATCTTGTATTACCCCTATTGAGGATATTCCGGTCATAGAGAACCTATCCTATGAAGAAGGTCCGGTTGCTATCCTAGATCGACAAGTACGTAAGCTGCAATCCAAATAAGTAGCTTCAGTTAAAGTACTTTTGAGGAACAATAATAAATAAGAAATGACCTAGGAAGCTGAAGAGGACATGAAATCCAGGTACCCTCATTTATTCCATGCAACGGGAAGCAACAATAGAACTACGACGACGGGCTCCACTCAGAACGGCTAAAGAAATTTGCAAGGAGTGACTATGATTCAGGAGGACGAATGTTCTGAATGGGTAGGGGTGATGTTACACCCCACATACGAAATAGGAAGATTTATGAGGTATAAGTGGAACCAATCAGACGGTGGCATGTTACCAGGCAGAAGAGGCCACTGCATGCGACCAGATTTCGCTAGCTATCCCATATGGCACAATAGCCAAGGCGAGGCGACCCATTTTGCATTTGGAACGGCAAAAAATCCTAGGCCATAGTATAGTATGATAAGGCAATGTAGTCCTCCCTCATTTATTCTAGAAGATATCACCCATTTTAGTTTATTGCCAATGCTTTCAAGCCCCAATTATAGAATTCCCTAAACGGTCTAAGACTAAATCAGAGGTGAATTCAATAGGATTTAGTATGAGGAAGCTTTAATCATCACTGTAATACCTATTGCATTGCTGTATTGATTCCAGAGATTCGTTAGAAGCAAAAATATCTCTATTTCTTCAATAAGGTATGTAGGAAACACTCTTTCTTGGCATAATTTGGTATGAGTGTCCCTTCTCCCTTCAAGGATTTCTGTGTGGTGAGATTGGTTTGTTTTAAGGTCTCCTCTATAGTGTTGTTTCTCTTCTTGTACATTGTTCTTACCGGTGGCATTGCTTTAAGTTTGATGTGTTTTTAGATAGTGCCTTGAGTTCGGAAAATATGATTTCCTTCTAAGTTTAATCTTGATATTTCCTTAGAATTCCCTTTGTATAGCACTTATATATGTATCTATTTTACTTTACCGAGCTGCGCTATAGTCGGCCGGGTACGACACCTATTGTGCAACCACTGATGTATTAGGTATGATGAAACATGATATGAGATATTACCATGCCCTTGTATGGCCGAGCACTATGATGTGACATGTATGGTTATCGAGTCCTATTGAGGCCGGCTACGCCGAATTTTGTTGAGATCGGGTACAGTTGAGATCTCCTGAGACTGGGTACGACCGAGTCCTCAACGAGCTCAGGTATGGAGCGATGTGTGACGTGAGGCTACTAAGTCATCTTGTGGCCGACTATGTCGAGTCCTGTTGAGGCCGGATACAACCGAGTTCTCTATGAGGCTGGGTACGACCGAGTTGTCTCTGAGGCCGGGTATGTAGTGAAATATTCCCCAAAGAGTGGTTGAATGTATGTACATACATGCATACATACATATACATATACATATATATATATATATACACATACATATACATATATATATATATATACACACACACACACGATCGAGTTCTCTCTGAGGCCGGGTATGGAGTGAAATATGCCCCAAAGAGTGGTTGAATGTATGTACATACATACATACATACATACACACATACACACACACACACACACACACACACACACACACACACACACACA
>AWOL01S0049445.1:0-11012 GCA_000715115.1 Nicotiana otophora | reverse complement strand
AAATCACACAATGCAACAGAAAACATCCAATTGATAACATCTAAATCACGCATGGAAATACAATGATAATAACAAAATAGACGAAATAAAGTAGTGGGTTTAAAATATGATATTGGCCTAACGAGAACTCTGAATCACTTTCTTTTGTTAATAATTGAGAAATCAGCTAAAGAAGATCACTTAAAGAAATCAATAAACTATAAAGAAGTAATGGAAATTACTCAAAATCATGGCCAACTAACGTTTTTGAACCAAAAGAATAATAGAAAATGACAAAGGCAAACTTGTACCAAAACTAACGAGAATATAGATCGACAGTATTTAAAGGGGGCTTAAGAAGTTATTTGGAAGGAAAAAGAGAAAATCATACTACCAGATACACTACTCATGTGCATGAGCAAATACTTTATGACTAGAAAGTTCAACGAGGATCACCAAAGTTATAGCGACTATCAAACGGAATATCAATTTGAAGCTAGCTTAGATCAAAGATCAGAAAATTCCCGCAACAATCAAGATTGAAGAATTGCAACCATAAAAATGTAAAAGATAAAACAGAGCACATATTTCGATCCACAACAAACAAATAAACAAGAGAAAGGCCAGCATCATATTTCGATTCACAAGCACGATATTAAAATAAAGAGAGAAGAGAGTAAATTGACCTCTTATATAATCAGCAAACCTCCAAATGTGAAAGTACGGAAACCCAAATCGAAAGTCTGTTGAACAGAGCTTGATATAAGAATGAATCGTAACCGTAGAACGAATCTGAAAATGTTCTAAGATCGTGAACCTTGGACGACGACAACCTCGAACCTGCCCGGAAACCTCAGACTACTACCTACGACGACCTCGAAACTCGCCGGAACACTTGATGGATCAGTGGTTTTCGACTGCGTTTTAGCGAGTTTGATGGGGATTTGGAGTGATTCAACAGGAGAACAATGGTACTTTAGGTGAAGTTTCAACTGGGTTTTCTACATGCACAAGCTATGGTGTATTTATGGTATTGAATTGCTGCGATTTACAGTTTTGGAGTTTTCTTTCCAGACTTTTGTTTCTCGTTCGTCCCCTCTCTCTTTCTCTATCTATGTGTATGTGCAGCTGCCTCGGTCCTCCTCTCTTGGGTTAGTTCTAGGGTGTTATATCTGATGGGTATGTGGGCTGAGGAAATGGGCCGTCCACTTTGAGCCTTTTTGGCCAGATTTGTGCTTTAAATGGGTCTAATTAACCAAAAATCTATCCACCCCATATCAACTCTTGCCTATTAAATAAAAAATAAATATAAAATATTACCAAAATATTAACTAGCCCTACTTAAGTAGAAATTACTACTTTTTGTGTTTTCGTGTTTTATGTTCTACTATTAGATTAAAAGTGAAAAATAGGCTAAATCCTATAAAATTAAAAATAAGTAAATATTTTAAAAATACTACTTTTAAAAGTTGCGCGGGTCAAAAATTACGTGCTTACAGCTGGCTCTCTTTGCTAGGAAACTCGAAGAGGTTTTTTAGCAAGGAACAATAAGCAACGTAATATATTTATGACCCGACGCTTATTCAAAACGAAACAAAGATGGACAAGAGATTGTGACCGAGCCCTGGTATTTGAGATGCCTACATATCCTTAGTTATAAAGGAATCAGGCCATGTGTAGTTCAAAAGTGAGAAGAGTGATGGAGTATACTGAGGTGGAGAGCCGATTGAGGCGCCGTCAAGGTTCTGGTCCGCGGTTCCTGCCATTACATAAAAAATAAAAGGAAAAATTACATCAAAAATAAAGAAAAATACAAGATCCTATCTACTTCTTGTCCCGAATTTTCCTTGAATATCCACTTGATCCTTCAATCATGAAACTGAAAATTCAACCTCATTCTTCAGGTGGGCATCCTGCTGACTTGAGTCCGAAGAAAACTGGAAGTTGACCCTATTCTTCAGGCGGACACCCTGCTGCTTGCACTTAAAATAAACTTGAACTTGCGATATAATCGAGCTTGCAAACCTTGTCCTTCATGCAGCTCGTGCTACTTCTGATTTGACTTGAAAAAAATTGGAGGTTAACCCTATTCTTCAGGTGGGATCCTGCTGCCTCTAACTTGAACTTGAAAACTGAAAGTTGACCCTGTTTTTCAGGCGGGATCCTGATGCCTCTTTCTACATTTACCACATATTTACTACACCCCGTGCTTATAATCTTGTATAATGCTTTATAAAGCAATAAATTTAACAGAAATATAGAGGATTAAACATAAAATATAATCTTTGTATAAAATATACAAGTACTCTACAATTGCATCATTAAATATAGTAAAGTTTTAGAGTTAATCATTCAACAAAAGACATAAAAATAAAATCATATTTGATAATAATTGGCACATGCATGATGATCTTTTCTGCTCAATCACTTCCTAAATGTGGTGCCTGAAAGAAAGTCAAACAATAAACAAGTAGTCTTTGTTAGGAAAGTGACATACTTACTGTCCAGAAAGTCGGAGAAGAACAATTTAACATATAGAGCACATTCTCAAGGCTAACTACTGAAATATTATCCTCCATAGACGCCTTCAAAATAATAAAATTCATTTAACTCCATCTTCTAATAGTAAAATCCACTCGGAAGGTCTAGTTGACATATCAAAACAAGATGAGACTAACGAAATGGTATCATGAGGAAGATGTAAGAAGAATAGTTAAAAATATTTGAATCATTTCAAATAGAAAAAGTGTAAAATTAAGATAGAATAATATTTAAAACAATAATGTCAGTATAATTAATTCAATAAACCGTACAATATATCTTTGCATTCGATCGTTAGAACTTACATGGATATATGGGTCATGGGTTAAATGAGTTTTATTATATTATTAAAAAATAGAGTTTTAATATGACATGACATGTTAAATGTGTGATATTTATATTTAGAGTCAAAATACAATAGTTGAATAACTTTGTTGTCCTAAAAGAAACAAAAATGGCTTTGATAGGATATTCCCATAAGTTGGGTGACCATCCAAGAAATTTACTCGAGTAATTGCTATATAATAATTGTGATTCTTGATATAGCACATTTAACCTTCAATTAAATTATATGTGCAATTTTAGCTTGTATAGCTAATGAAAGTTAACGAGTTATTTTACAATTACTAAAATCCCTTATATGCTGTTGTTTTTTTGTGGTTAAAAAGGCCAGAACAAGTTAAAAAAGAACAACTCAAAAGACCTAAACTGCAGCTCCTGTTGTAAATTCTATTTCTCTTTTTGATGGGTCAAGTAATTACTAGTTTCAAATTGCTTCTGATTGACTGCAAACAGTTTGCAAAAATCACTCTATGACGACAACTACAAGTCTCTACCACCTTTGCCTTTTTTTTCCAGCTGACATGATCAAAAATTCAAAATTATCCTTAGCCCAAACTAACTCTGTTAAGTTACCGTTAGCTTGAGGACTGAAACACGCATTTGGTTTAATTGAAAGTAAAATATGTTATATTTGATAAGGCAGTCTGGTGCATAAAACATCTTGTATTCATACAGAGTTAGGGGAAGAGCTGCATCCCAAAAATTTGATGTAGACAATCTATTCCAATGCTAGTATTAAATATTGTTTCTATGACTCGAACTTATAACCTATAAATTATAGGGAGATAACTTACCGTTGTTTCGAGACTTCCTTCTACCTTTGATAACATAAGGACTATAATTGGAATAACATAATAACGCAAGGGTAACACAAGGATTAAAAATGTTAGTGCGTCAGCCTACTTTTGTTATAATATAGTAAAAAAAGTGCGAGGAAACAACCAATTTCTAAAGCTTTATATACTGAGCTTCCTTAGCTATACTAGAATTTACACATATCCAAATCCCACCAACCAAATATATGATGGGATCGTCTTCTGATTGGGATCCTTTCCACATATTAAGCCATAATCCTTTTCCCAGTTTCATGGTCTTCATTAGTAGAATCCTTTTTCTTTTATATACTACTAGTGGCTGTTTATCAACCTTGTTAATTAGATAGTACGTGCTTAGGCCTCATTTATACTTCAACAATATGGATCCCTTTATTTGCTTTTTATTATACAGGAAGGGCTATGCCTAGCATATATAGTTATTTTGAGACAATTTTATGCAATATGTAATATGTATTCTAACTCTTATATATGTTATGTATGTCAGTAATTCTGCTTGCCCTTCTCTTCGTTTCCTCTTATAATTATTCTGTGTAGGGTATAATTATCTTCAATGGATGAACAAGAAAATCTGTAAAATGCGGAACTCCAAGTGCTCTAGCATTATAAACATAATACTTACTAGGGGTACATAAGTCGGGTTGGTTCGGATTTTTCAGTTACCAAACCATACCAAAAGTTTCGGATTTTTAAATCTATAAACCAAACAAAATTTATAAAGTCGGGGTTTTCAATCTCGATTTTTCTCGGGTTTTCCAGTTTGTTTTTTCCGGTAAAGTCTTCATAGCACAAAAATATGTAACTTGTGCTCCAAATATTTCTTTAGTCCTAGTTGGATACAACTATATAATCTATTTTCCAAGAAAATAATAATACGAACTTAGTCGAGGCTTCAAACAACATCAAAACGATGAATCGCACCTAAAAATCAAAATCTATGAACTTTAAACTTTTAAATTTTATATCTTGTGACGAAACACATCACATCAATTCGGAATGATTTCAAATTTTGCACACAAGACATAAATGACATAATGGATCTATTTCAATTTTCAGATCGGATTCCGACCTCTATATCAAAAAGTCAACCCCCGGTCAAACTTTCAAAAAATTCAACTTTTGGCATTTCAAGCCTAATTCCACTACGGACCTCCAAATAATTTTTCGGATAAGCTCCTAAGTCCAAAATCATCATATAGAGCTATTGATATCATCAAAATTCCATTTCGAAGTCGTTTGCTCAAAAGTCAACTCTTCGGTCAATTCTTTCCATTTAAGCTTCTAATTAAGGATTGTTTATTTTAAAAATTCCGAATCTTTCGAAAAATCAAACTCGACCACACCCGCGGGTCATAATACTTATTACGAAGTTGATCGATACCTTAAATCGCTGAACGAGGCGTTAATTCTTAAAACGACAAGTCGGGTCGTTACATTCTCCACATCTTAAACAAACGTTCATACTCGAACGTTCTAAGAATTATTCTGAGGTTACCAAATTGATGATTTTACTTTTATACATATACTCACGGTTGATTCCACGCTACCGCATTTGAGATAAGCCCGACAACACCATCTCATTTGAGATTATTTCTTTTATCCATATTTATAAACTTTAAGACTAATTTCTTACACTCTAAACCTTTTCAAACGGCTTGATTTTCACAACAACGCACGGTTTTAGTCTCAACCGGCTATAGAAACCCGTGCCTATGCACACATCAACTTTCTTGATAGTATTGAAGTACTTCAAAATTTCTCTAGGGTGTTATATTCTTCTCCGCTTAGGATCATTCGCCCTCAAATACATAACATAATTTAACTCTTCTGTCGTACATATCATTCTCCCAGAAAATATTTCTAACTCCCAAAGTTTTCTGAAATTTCGGCAGAGTCTCCCCTGTAATTGGCCCTATCCACCTGCCAAAGTAACACCAAAATAACTCCTAACAATACATCTGCAAACCAACAAAACACCACAATGTATATATCAATAACACTAATCTCAGTATTACAAGCGTTGCATTATCGTAATGATATCAGGACATGAAGCACATCACATGTATGCTCATCACCACATCTCTGGTCTTAAAAATTATTCATAATTAATTTCAGCATTAGCAATTAATCTCATATTAACCACCACCTCATTTTGATTTTGTTTCACAACACTGACAATAGAATGTGAGGCATAAAGACCTCATGATTACTTACTCGGATTAATGAGTCACATTTAACGCCACCTGGGCATTCATCTCATAGGCTAAAATTCAATGTTTACAGCACGAAAATCGCTGAATATGCACAGCAAAATATACAAGAATTATCAAATAAGCCTAACAGGCATGACTCCCTATTAATACTATTGTACAATTAAATTTCACAAAGGGAGAATTTAAACTCATAAATATTTCACCACAAGGACCTCGTCCTTATATAACTTCCACCGCGACTTGTAACCCGGTTTAAATATTGCACATCATATAAAAATGCAAGGATCTCGTTCTCAACTCTAAATCACAAATATTGTACACATTGTGCCAACTGATTTTTTTTCTTTCTTCTCATAAATTCCTATAAAAACAAAATTTCACATCACATAATGAACCCCATACCGGTAGGGCATAAAATTCATAAATTTTAACCAAATTATCCCGGATTTATATCAAAACTCACTGTAGTGAGTAACAAAAAGTCACTTTTGGACTCTTAGCCCTCAATAGTGTACAAAATAAAATGTTAGACACGGGTTAACACAATTAAAATCTCCCAACAGGGATAAATACGGGAGTGGAGTACAAATTCACTAATCTACCATATAAGGAGCATGAAAGGAGTTCTCACGTCGATAATTGGAATCGAATCAAAATACAAATAGTTTTATTGTAAATAGATTCATACATGTAACGACACTATCTGGTGTATTGCCTTCAGCCAAATCATAGCAATTATATCAATGGGTCGGGCCTCCACCTTTTAGGCGCCCTCTACCTGCCTGTCCTCCACCCCTCACTGGATGTGCACGTGGAGTATTAACTGGAATAAAGCTTGTAGCTTGAGTGCTCTGATGAAATCCACCCTTCCCAAGTTCGAGACAATTTCTCTTGATGTGTCTAGTATCACCACACTCGTAACAACCCCTCTGCCGGTTCAACTACTTATACTGAGTTTGTGCCGGATAACTGAAATAACCATTATAGGAACCCTGTGCCGATGGTGCATTAAAAGAACTTACTGAAACACCCCGAGTATTCTGAAATTATTTCCATGACCCCGTTGATACTGAAATGTAGAATTATTAAGGGCGCATAAATACCGCAAGTCCCAATATCATCCCACACAAATCTTAGCTCTTAATCATATACAAGTTTTGGAGAACCTTTCAATACCACATATATACATCTCGGGCCAAAACTCATATAACACATGACCCCACAATCTGATCATTGATAGTGGACTCCCTTTACTTGGCGCGAAGCCATAGGACATAGTCCGATGATCCACAATACTAAACTTCACCACTCGTACGACACCAGTCATAAGACACCTCAAGCCATGTATTTGGCGCATGTCATCCTCGATCTAGACGGCACGTGGTAACAATGGTTGAGCAACCCTGGCTCCCTTATAACCCCTATGTAGTATCACGAGCCGTTGGCGCATAGTGGATACCGAGTGTGTAATTTTATACACGAGTAGATGCAAAAGAACATAAGATATATGCTTCAAGCCGAATAAATATTGCACGATAGGGAATGAAAAAAGTGGAAAGCTTCCTACTAGCTCTGTAGCCTCTCAAAGATAAGTACAGACATCTCCGTACCGATCCGCAAGACTCTACTAAATTTGTTCGTGACTCGTAGAACCTATGAACCTAGAGCTATGATACCAACTTCTCACGACCCAAAATCCCACCACAGGCGTCGTGATGGCACCTAGTCTCTAAGACTAGGTAAGCCGTTTTCCATTACATTTCGAAGCGATTTTTTTTATAAACGTAACTAAATTAAATAGATAATCAAAACAAACATCGGAACAAATACGAATATAGCAACCTCCCAAGACTGGTAGTACTGAATCATGAACTCTAACTGAATACATGAAATGATCTCAAGGATCGAATACTTAATACTGTTTGATTAATAATTAACAGTACAATAAAATAAAAAGATTTCAAGGGACTGCGACGACCAAGCTGCTCTACCTTGAATCCTTGCGATCACACTTTAACTCTGTCCAAGTCCGATAGCTTCAATACCTGGCTTTGCAAACAAATGTGCAGAAGTGTAGTATGACTACACCACGGTCGGTACCCAGTAAGTATCAAGACTAACCTCGGTGGAGTAGTGATGAGGTACAGTCAAGACACTCACTAATCAATTAATCTGTGCAGTGTAATAATAATAATAGTAGTAATAATAATAATAATAATAATAATAATAATAATAATAATAATAATAATAATAATAATAATAATAATAATAATAATAATAATAATAATAATAATAATAATAATAATAATAATAATAATAATAATAATAATAATAATAATAATAATAATAATAATAATAATAATAATAATAATAATAATAATAATAATAATAATAATAATAATAATAATAATAATAATAATAATAATAATAATAATAATAATAATAATAATAATAATAATAATAATAATAATAATAATAATAATAATAATAATAATAATAATAATAATAATAATAATAATAATAATAATAATAATAATAATAATAATAATAATAATAATAATAATAATAATAATAATAATAATAATAATAATAATAATAATAATAATAATAATAATAATAATAATAATAATAATAATAATAATAATAATAATAATAATAATAATAATAATAATAATAATAATAATAATAATAATAATAATAATAATAATAATAATAATAATAATAATAATAATAATAATAATAATAATAATAATAATAATAATAATAATAATAATAATAATAATAATAATAATAATAATAATAATAATAATAATAATAATAATAATAATAATAATAATAATAATAATAATAATAATAATAATAATAATAATAATAATAATAATAATAATAATAATAATAATAATAATAATAATAATAATAATAATAATAATAATAATAATAATAATAATAATAATAATAATAATAATAATAATAATAATAATAATAATAATAATAATAATAATAATAATAATAATAATAATAATAATAATAATAATAATAATAATAATAATAATAATAATAATAATAATAATAATAATAATAATAATAATAATAATAATAATAATAATAATAATAATAATAATAATAATAATAATAATAATAATAATAATAATAATAATAATAATAATAATAATAATAATAATAATAATAATAATAATAATAATAATAATAATAATAATAATAATAATAATAATAATAATAATAATAATAATAATAATAATAATAATAATAATAATAATAATAATAATAATAATAATAATAATAATAATAATAATAATAATAATAATAATAATAATAATAATAATAATAATAATAATAATAATAGAAACAAATGGAAATGATGACAACAAGAATAAATAAATGATGTAAACAACAAGGCAACAAGAATACCATAAATATTGCTCAAACGAATAAGGAACACAAATACAACCAATCAATCATATCCCTCAAATATACGTCTTTCCAATGTAAGTACTTCAAGCATAAATCTTTCAAATATAGGTTTTTCAATAAAAATCCTTAGAATATAACCTTTTCAAATAAATATATATTTCAAATATACTCCCTTCAAATAAATTTCTTTCAACTATAATTCTTTCAAATAATATTTTAGGAATATAATTCCTTTAAATAAAAGTCACCACGTGACACCTCATTTAATAATCATAAAAACTATGGGTCTCAACCCACTTCCATATTTTCACGGCACCTCGTACCCATATTTCTATCATAACTGCACGGACAACTCACGTGCCAATAATATCAATGTATATAAGATCCACATGATCAATGTATTTCCACTAAAGTGAGTTTATAATTTTTAAATCAAGTAAGAAATCAACAAAAAATAAATTTATTTTAGAAATCATTTGGGTGAAGAAAATAATATTGTACATAAATTAAAGCATCAGATAAACTTTTGGGAGAATTCATAGTATGAGTAATCATATTATCTATGACTTCTTAAATATGATCACTTTTGGGAGAATTCATAGTCTTCCAAACTTGAGGAACCCCCAATTTGAGATCTTAAAAATATAAAAGTTAAACACATTAATTATTCATTGGTTATCCATATTCTAAATGGATAATATGGTTCTTATCCATATTTGATCCGTTTTTAAAAGTTCATTATCTAACCTATTTTAGAGTGGATAATACGTGTGGTTAACTGTTTTCTTTTAACTATTTTGCCACCACTACTATTGGCTTAAAAAGGGTAGGAGGGATGGTCTTCCTTGTCCCATGTATGCCCATTGCAAACCATCATATATAACATGGTTAGAAAATCTTCCCCGAAATCAAGATCGTAAATTTCACCTAAGAGTAGGGGCGACGCTATAATTTAGGTTATAAGTTCGGTTGAACTCAATAATTGTATTTTAAATCTAGTATTTGTCATTTTGCACAATAAAATAAAGGGTATAGTGGTCCAGGTTGTCTTTTCCAAGTAACACTCGAACACAATTCTAGAAGCACAACTCTTTCACCTCCCTTATTCCAATTACATGTATGATTTTCTTTCAAATCTGTAGGAAGATCAATTGCTTCACCTTATTTCATTTCCTTATATGTTCAACTTCTCCAAACTTACTAATGCCTTTTCCAGTTCTCTTCATCTTCTCAACTGGGTATTGCAACTTTCAGGTCACCTCCTCTTTTAATTTTTGTCCAAATCTTATTATTTTTTTCGGGTTAATCTTTATGAGAAATTTGTTTTCCAGTCTGATTTGACTTTTGTTGTTGGAGAGTTAGGCGTGAGGTAGAAGAGTTTAGGGCATAACTTGGAGTTCTTTGCCGACAACGATGGTGCTCTTTTACCATGTATTTTCTGCTCTTTAAAGGTGCAGTCTCTGGGAACATAGTTATGATATGTACATAGATAATATTCTTTTTAGAGCATTCTTTATTTTTAGTATACCTGTTTCTTAAATGTCTTTGTCATGAGTGTAATGTGTGAGATATTTTTACTTGAATTTTCTCAATATTATAATCATATATGTTCCATAGTGCTCTAATTCGAGGAAGTTGGAACAGAATTGATTCTATATTTCAGATGAATTCT